>JABUIW010000124.1:8538166-8553414 GCA_013363375.1 Menidia beryllina | reverse complement strand
ATAATATAATATAATATAATATAATATAATATAATATAATATAATATTGCCGTATGCCTTGAAGATGGCAAAGTTTCCTCTGCTGTTTGTCGTGGAGTGTTTTGACTTGAATGCAGACTGAATCATTATCCCTGCAATTACAAGAGTTAATTACCACTGCTGGGGGCAAACCCTACATACCCTCCATCTGTCAGGCATCCCTGAACTTCATCCTTCTTTTGTTTTTGTTCCTTTGCTTTGTACGCAAACCGAATGATCTACGGAAACTATAAATTGACAAATTCAAGCGGTCTTCCATCTGTCCTTCATGATCTTGACATTGCATCAACACTGCTTTTCTTTTTCCGTCATGATCGAACCGTGTACACATTAGTAGATTGTTTTCGGAGATACTTTTCTTCGCAATGGATGTTTCTCCCCACACTCCTTAACTTTTATTCAGAGAATCTGCTGCTCTCTCAGCATTTCAGGGGTAAAGTTGAATTATACATTTGGAAAGCTGAGATTGAATGTTGAATTGCAATATAGGAAATGTGATAGGTGAAGATCACTTCAACACAGAGATGAAGAGTTCCCATGCATCAAGACAAAGGCCAAAGCAATCACTGAAATATTAATCTTAAATGTAAAACAGAGATACAGACAGAGGAAAGATTTGAAGGGATAAATTATTGTATGAGAAGGCCAGAGGACAAGTGAATAATTATGAAATTGTCAAGCAGAACAGCTGATTCCTATAAACATCATATGTTCCTCTGCGTGTGTATCAGCAGGAACAGCTTCTGTGTGTTATGTCCATCAGTTATGCTGCCATGATCAAAAAAATGTGCAGGGCCACGTGCCTTAAAAACCAGGATTGGCATGCACTGGTTTAAAGGGTACGTTCAAGAAAAACATACACAAAAGGACCCCAGGAAAACCTTAAACACACATCACAGATATGGTCATGAGTGAAACATTTAGTATAAAACGAAAAACTTTTGGTAAAATTTTAAAATCTGAATGCAATGCATTTAGGGAATATAACATTCAGGATTAATTTTAATCTTTGGCAACCTTGTCACATTATTGAAAGAGGCTTGTTCTCATTTTTGTTTATTAGTCATACAGTTCTAGCCTTGCTGTTTCGACATATTGCCATCTTTTTAGCTCGAAAAGAATCCTTGAGTTTTAGTGGTACACAATTTCTTTTTCTTTTTTCTGTATGTCTGCTGTAAGGTCATTCACTGTATGTTGTACAAGGACAATATCTGCTCACAGTCATGACTCAACTTTTGTAGATCTACAACATCAGGAGCTCAGTATAGAGAAATTTCAGGACTGTGAAGCAAGAACGTAGATTGTGTGGGTGTAAGGGTTCAAGAACTACCTCAACAATATTGATATATTTCGATTCATCCAGTTTTATTGTCCTGAGCACAGCAACATGTGTCTGTGTCAGTTTCATCACTTTATGTCCCTGTTAAACTTTGAGTTTAACATAGTATTTAGATAATTCTCAAAGAAATTTTATTTTCTTTTTGAACATCATCCAAATGTTTTGGGGGAAAATAAAGTCCAGACTGTTGGTAAGGAAAGGCCATTTCAATGAAAAGTACTTCAGCTGAAATGCATGTTTATTATTATAATTTCACATTGACCTTGCAGCATGAAAAAATACTTTCAATTCATAATAAAACACAGTTCCTAATTTCCATATTTTAACAAATTAACAGGACATGTGGTGCAGTAGATTGATTCAGTTTAATGGATTAATTTTTACTCTACAATAGATGGATATAATGCAAGATGCTCAGGAGTCCTAGAGACTTTAAACAGATGCATACACATAGGCGATAAATGAAACCATGACTTTTGAACCATTCACTTATGCAAACGCAGTGACACATGTTGGAAGGCAAGCAGACACAAAAATGCCCACACTCTGCACTCACATTCTGCTATTCAACCACAAAAACAACATAAATCCAAACATGAATGGTTATCCTGATCAGCAGTCAAGAGATTGATTAAGACAGGAAACAGATTTACATTTAATATTTATCAATACATTTCATTTGCTTCTTACATACATCTGTTAGCGATAGGATCAATGAATGACATAAAATATGCGTATTGCTTTAAATGAAAAAGCTCTTAGACAGAGACTCTGTCATGACAAATTTCTTTAGGGAAACTTAAAATTACAACAGAGGTTGACCAGTGGTGAAATAGATTAAAGGGGGGATGGAAAGGCTGGTTGTAGACACTGAATGGTAAGTACATTCTAGTTTTTCAGATACAGACTTGGGCCGACTGCTTGTAGCAAAAACAGCTGAAAAGGCAGGCGTCTTGTTAACAAATTAATATGAACAAGAGAATACGTGTGTCTGTCAGACAAAACATGTTTTAACATGTAGTGGGTTAGTATGTGCCCTTACTTTGTGTGTGTGTGTGTGTGTGTGTGTGTGTGTGTGGAGTGTTGTGTGTCACATGCGATGTGTACCCAACTGCTGTGAGTTACAACCTTGGCACTTTTTGTACTCCAGACATTCTCCTCCGCCCACACAGCTCTGCTAGAGAGGAGATCCAGAATGAACCATCCCAACCACCCACCCAGCAATCTTTCATCGTGTAACTGTACCGTGAGTGTGTGTGTGTGTGTGTGTGTGTAACAATAAATATATAAAGCGGTTTCTCTATTGTGACTTCTTTTTACACTGAAAAATGCAGCTTCTCCATGTTTCTGTGTTTAGTGCTCTATCTCTGTTTCATTCCTTTGTGCTCATATTTATGTTCACAGTGCTCTTGTGTGGTAAAATATTGTTAATTTCTTTTAGATATTAAAAGTATTAAAATATTTAATTTGAGTTAAAGAATACATTTTTCATTAAATCTAAAATTGTAACGTTTTTTTCCAAAAGAAAACCTCAGATATTCAAAAGATTTATAAGGGCTAAGATAAATCAGGCTCAAGACTTTGACTTTACCAATCCATTCCAAGCATTCAGATTATGTGTCTTCAATCATTCTTTGGTAAAACCACATGCCCTTGTGATTATTAGGGTTGTACATGAACTCCTTCCTTTTTTATGTTGTTCACTGACTGATTTCCTTTTCTCTTAAAAATAAAAAAAGGTTTATTTGAGTAATAATCATACTAACAAAAAAGTTATATATAAAAAAAAATGTATTTTTGACACTCACTCACTTTTTGTCATAAAGAGTGAATGTATAAACCTGTAGGAGAGAGAATAATGTTCATAGTGTATTCACTGTAAAGTGACAAAATATTTGCTGACAAACAATTCAATCTCTATCTGTTTCCTCAAGGTACTGAACTACTGAGCTGCACATACATGGATGGATGTTGTCCCTTAGCAAACAAATCAATAAAACTAATTACCTTTTGGTCAATTGTTAATTAAATGCCTTTTTCCCCCTCAATTAAAATCTGACTGAAGTACCAAATATGGCATGTAATCATAATTTCTCCGCGCATTCCCTAGGGCTTTTGCACATATTTAGAGATGATTGCTAATGCAAAATCAGTTTCTGATATATATCAGGAAATTACTGCTGCTCTTGTGGTATCATCGCTGCAAGGTAAGCTTTATAAACCCCCCACCTTGTTAGTGATTTCAGTGTTGATGGTTTCATTTTAAAGGGAACGGAAATTTGGCAGAATGTCATTCTACATTTTTTTAAATAGACAATTGTACATTTTGAAAAACAATTTATATAGAGTACATGTAAGTAAAAAAAAAACAAATTCATTCTGTGATCATAAGATATTTTTGTTTTGTCATATATCATAAAGGCCAAATAAAATACCCTCCGTTTATGAAGTAGTGCTGCAAGATGGCACATGGTGCAGATTCAATTATCTAGGTAATGGTAATACATAGAGCTAGACTAAGATCAATTTGATTTTTTTTTTACATCTGTAATATGACCTAGATGAAACTGATATCTGCTCATCCAAACATCCCTTGTCAGCTTGCTTAAGAGTAATGTATTTTTTGCTGGCCTTGGTAAAGGCACTATGAGCCAGAACCTTTAAAGAAGCATGTGTGGAGAAAAGGGGAGGAGGAAATGGACTGGGGCAAGAGATGACCATGGATCAAGCTGTGGTGCAGACATGCTGTTCAATGGGTCGCAGTCACGGAAAGATATATAGCTTATGACAGATGTTTCTTGTGAAAATGCATTACCACATTAAGCCTGAAACCATCCATGCTCTCCTGAGGGTTAAAGAGGATGCTGGACATGAATAGAAAAAGCTTTCACCATTGTCGGTTTGCATAAATTCACATTTACTGCACCCAAAGGTTGATATTTACACTTATCTTACATAGTCAGATTCCGTAGTCAGAGACAATGTGCATGTATCTTTCTGTCATGCTTGCATTCAACAAACGTCCACAGATTGGACCGTTTTCCTCTTCCCTTGAATGCACTCAGAAAATCTCAACATCTGCAGTCAAAATACATCTTTCACCTGTTCCGAAGCACAAAAGGCTGACTGAAAGTATTGTTCAGCATACAGACATATGTCAACTGCTATCAGGTTTCATGTATATATACATATATACAGTATAAATGCATGCATTTCAATCATGTTGCAATGTATGAAGATTCAAGGAAACAAAAAAGACTGCAGCATGTCATGTTGTGGCAGTTCTAACTCTCAACTATGATCCTGAGATTGGGGCAGTTGCTGAGAGAATAACAGAATGTATACAACTGGCTGAAATGAGTTTTCTTTGGAGGGTGTTTTGACCCACCGTCAGAGAAAGGGTTAGGAGTTTGCAGTCTCCAGGGAGGTATGACAGAAGCTGCTCCTTCCCATCAAAAAAGGTCAACAGAGACTGTGTTGGCATCAGATTGTTATGCCTTCTTGTGGCAACGTTTTTGTGGTTCTTTCGAATTGCGAAGAAACTCCTGGGCTGACCCAGAGCCCAGGAGGGAGTATTTATCCCTTTGTGGCTTGGATAAGTCAAAGGATTCCCCAGGAGCCCAGGAGGATATCAGAGAGCATGGAGAAGATGTGTGGAGTTTCCTTCTGGAGCCATTTGATCTAAAAGCTGTTTGGTGGTCAGATTGATTCATCTTATATATGTTCAACTGGACTAGATGTTCATCTTGACATCACAAGCATGTTATGGATTTTATATTGCTGTTGCTGAATTGAGAGTTGCAGATGAAAATGGTATGTAGACATATACAGTGTAAAAATCTGATTGTTTATGACTGTTGCCTTTCTGCAGTGTGATATTTAAACAGTTCAGTGCAGAATATGCAAAGCTCTTCATGGACAAACTGGAGATAAAGGTTAGAGTTTTTCTACGTCAGTTTATGGTCGTCTGAATATAGTTTGCTGTAATTAATGGGAGCTTTCAGGGTTTTACTTGTATGTTCCCTCATTCTGAGATAACATGGGACATATTGATTGCTTCTTAAGTCAACATATCCATTTTTAGGTGGCTCAAAGCTTAACCACAGATGTTAGATAAAGACACACTCCACAGAAAACGGAGATGTTGTCAAGTAGGTCACTTCAGATCTAATAACCTGCCTCTACTTTTCTCTGGTATTTCGAATAAACTATGTGTCTGAAATTACAGTAAGACCCCAGGGAACTCCATCACCTTACGACAAAATATCATAAAACCTATGTTTCTTCTTTGAATAAAATGGTTCAGATGCACTCATCCAACCAACTGTGATTCCAAGTAAAAGATTATATCTTTTTCTTCCTTTGGATATCTCAAGCAGATTAATCTGCCATTCCTGAATAAGACAGCGAAGTCATTTACAAACCTCACTTCTGAAAAGAACTATTTGATGCCAGGGATTCCTGCTGGTGGTCCATAATGTTCAACAGCCTGTCCTCCCTTTTGCTTGGAACAAATGCCCAGTATTCTTTTGCCAGATGCAACAGTGCAGCTCCTGTTTTCTATTTGGACCAGCTTGCAAATACTATTGTTGCTTTCAAGAAGAAAATGATCCTCCAGCTGGTAAGCTGACAAATCATTTTTTACCTTTCAGTAATTAGACACAGAGTCCTCTCATTAATCTTTAGACGTCACAAAGCTGTTCTTCAGGCCAATATTATTTATTCTTTTAATGTATTTAGGATACAGTACTAAATTCCAAGTGGCATCAGGTTATCTACTGAAGACACAACTTCCAGGTGATGATATGGTTCATCACAACAAAAAACACAGACTCTACCTCCAGTGGAAAAGATTTTGGTGGTCTAAGATGAAAAAATATGTCATTATGTCCCTGTTTGCCATGTTTGTGCATGAGTAAAGGCCTGGACTTTAGCCATTCATCACAATGGATTTCATCACAGGTCTACCTGTCTCAAAGTAGGTATACACCAACAACAACAACCAACAACTTCCCCCAGGGATGTGTCAGCAGCTCCAGTGAAGGTATTCACCTTCATGCTCACTTCTTTTCTGGAAACCTGGACTTATACAGACTCACTCAATAATTCAGATATTCACTGTACATATTGTAAATCCTATTCTCAAGAAGCTTGTCTTCCTTTCTGTCTCCAACATTTACAACTATGAGGGTGCAAACATAACCAGAGACAAATGCAGTAAAAGTATAATGATGCACCCATTAACATAGCACCCAACCCAAGTAGAAAAGTATTGTCAGAATGGTGGTTTTACTATGGGCTGGGCCCCAGGTAGGTTAGATCTGACTAGTTCAATAATATTGTTAAACAAGAGACAAAATGATTATCATCTTTTACCCTGTAAGATTTCATTGCAGTCTTTACTTATCGCAATGCCTCCTCTTAGCAGACAATTTAGAATTAATAAATGTAAAACCCACTAAAACAATGTACTTTGGCATATTTTTAAATCTCTGTAACCTTCAGATGAACTGTAACTATGTAATATAATTATGACACAACGCAGGAAGTTTAAAGTGAGTATTGAAGCGTCAAGAAAATATGAAGTGCAATAACAACCTTTGAATGCGTTAAAAAGGTATTTTTCAAACAAAGATGTTTGTTAGTGATATAACATGATAAAATAAATACAGCAGTTATCATGTCATCACATTAATCATTTTCTCATTTCAAACAGAGGAGGTGATCATGGTGGAGGTCTCTGGGTTTCATCCCTCATCCATGCTCCAGGAACGTGCACCCCCTGATGATGAAGACTGGTTCTGGAGTGGGGCCTGTGAACTGGATGAATCATATAAATCTTTTGCAACTGACACTGAAGCAATTCTGGGGCAAGAGCAGCAGTGTTCACTGGCAAATAGCTGCACAAATGTTTTAAGTGGACTGTCTTGAATGCCTCAGACAACAGCAGAGGTGGCATTGTACAACTGTATTGTGCCATATGTAATACAAATGGCATGCTAGTGTTTAGAAAGTTTTGCCTCAGCTACGCGCACAACGATAACACAAGACATCGATGATATTTTTTCATGTTGCCAAGACATGTCTTGGTTAACAGGTAAATATGATGTGATGCATCATGAATACCTTGTTGTTTTTTTCAAACATAGACTTGTTTGTTTAGAATGATGTTGAATAATAATATATGTATACATCCATGTATTGTGTAAATGTGATTTGGAAGACATTAGATTAAACATTTGCCCTGTTTTGATTTGAGCATTTTAATGTCCCAAGCCTCATCTAAAAGCTCCAATTCTATACATAAACAGGCACACAACAATGGGACTCTTTGTACATTCTGTGAAACAGTATGCAGGACAGATGCTCGTTTTCCGTCCAAGCACAAGCACAAAAGCTTTGAGGGATTTAGATATACCACAGGAAAGGAGAGAGGAAAAAAATTCAAGGTGTAATTTAAAATCTATTATGGGGTTATATGGTAATATATATAATTTTTGCATATATGTCCTCAGTAAATAAAATAACTTTTAGCAATAAAACAATTATTTTCAGCAATGTATATTTTCCCATATTCCATAGTTATCCGGGTCAATGGCCCTCCAACTATGCTTAGAGTGGCTTGCTGTGCCTCTCCACAATTTTAACATCACTGCATTTGTTGGCTGTTCTGACGATTACTTTTCGTTATGCAAAAACACAAACTAGAAAGCTTTTGGAATTCCATCATTGTAAAATGGCAAAAGGAGGAATTCAAGTAGAACCAAATGGCTTCTAGTCCCTGGTCTAATTTTGCTTGTTAGTGTTAGAAATTGTGTGCAGTGCCCAAAGGAAAGTCACAGAAAAAAAATGTTCCAAAGTGAGGAAATTGGCTTTGAGGAAAATAAACTTAAATAAAATGCATTGAAACTGAATTATTGTCCCAAATTTCAAAGTGAATCTGCAACTGATACAATTTCAAGTGTTTTTTTAGACAAACTTGCTGAATATGAAATGAAGACATAGTATCTTATACATTTCAATCAATTGGACACAGCATTGTTTGGCGTAAATCAAATTTGGACAAGGGGCAAGGAGCTAGGAACAACTGATGGAACCACAGAGACATCTGCAGGGAAAACCATTGAGAGCTGAGGACAGGTGATAGAGTATCTGACAGAGAATGACAAATACCAGAAAGTGTAAATACAGAACAGGGTTAAGCAGTTAAGACAATAAAAATTGGGTGAAGGGACTGGAGGACCAAACCGGAAAAAAATATTAAGGGAATTATGTGTGAAAATGAAACGAAAAAGATAACACTGAAACAAAGAACAGGAAACAAAGGAAGAACATATAAACACAAGATCAACTGAGAAAGACAAAATAATCTCAAGGCAAAGGCACAACACAGACAACTTTTCAGACAACTCAAATTATAAATGACAAACTAAGGCAAAATCCACTCAAACCAAAAATACAGAACCCAGAAACAAAGAATCAGAGCAAAAATCACAGACTTTTATTTTTACACAGAATGACTTCCTAGGGTATATGATTTTTATTACATTTAAATGTTTTTTTAGCTAAAACCTGTTTAGTTGTTTGGTGGCCCTTTTTTTATGTTAGCTACGTTACTCATAAGTATTAGGTTTAAACATTCTTTTAATTGATATTGTATAGCTTCTCTTTAGAAATCTATTTTTGCTCTGAACCCCAAGCACACTGGGCATTTCCAAGGATGATCACCTAAATTTTTTTTCAAACACAGTTTGTTGATTATGAGTAAAACATTTTTTTGTGGTAAAGCCTGTTTTGTGCCTGTTAAGTGCTAAAATAAGCGTTGTAGTGCCAGTGTTACTAGTGGCATAGTATTACAATTTTGCACTTGAATAATTACAAATGATTGTGAAAATGTCTCATATTTGACGTAATTGGTGATGTTGTCAACTAATTTTATGTTTACTTGTGTGTACACAGCTGCTTCACCACTCTCCCTTCACGTCCTTTACTAGACGCCTGGAAACAACTGGTAGGACTGTGGGACTCTTCTGGGAAGGGCTGTCTGACGTTATCCCTGGAGTCCGTTGGATGCACTGTCCCAGTTTAGATGTCACAGCCACAAATACTTTGATTATCACTCCCCACATCTTTTTAACTTTCTCTATCAGCCCTTGGCAGTTTTCGAGTTCCATGTGTTCGCTGTTCTTGATGTTGCTTTTGCTTGGGATTGCTGCATCTATCCCTGCTGCCTTTTATGTCATTTTTCAATCACACAAATGCCCAATTGGTCAGTCATGACCAATTTATCTGTTTCGATCAAGTAGTCTGACTCTATGCTAACTCTTTCATTCTCTGCCATCTCGAATGATTGCTGCTAGTGACTTACAAAATATTTTCATTTAAGATCACCACAAAATGAAAAGACTGTGGCAAAAATATAAATAAATAGGTTTTATGAATAAATGTGGTTAATATGTAACTTTTTATCATATCACTAGACCCAAGACCTATCACCCCTAAAAAATGCTTCCCACTGTGAGTTATGTCAGCATCGTGCTTTGGACTGAGAAAGAGATTAGAATTGAGAGAATAATGCCTCATGCTGAGTAAGGGGAAGTTCTTGAGGAGAACCAGTTTCAGACTTCCAGAGATTTGTAGCATGCCGCAACAGTAACAGAAGAGTAGTTGAATGCGATATTTAAGAATGACATCAGAATGCCTTTGTCGAAGTCCAGACCTCGGTTAAAAAAGAATCCGTGGCATAAGTTAAAGATTGCAATATACCAGTGAAACCCATACAGGTTTAGAGAGATAAAGCAGTCTTGTTTTGAATCATGGGTAAACATCACATGTGACTACGTCTCACAAGCTCGTAAATGCATAACTTAAGAGACACGCTGCTGTAATTGTTGCAAAAGATCTATAAGATACTGACTTTGGAGTGGTGGGTCAGAAGGGTTAACCACACTGTAGGTGTTTTTAATCATCTAGGTTGATAGGATGTCACCTCAGTTCAAGGAGAAACTGGACATTTTTTCAGTTGATGGCAATTATGTTCTTGTCACATTTTTCAGACTAGTGAGGGCTTAGCATTTTATCTAATAACATTTATCAAACAACAAAAGGCCAGAGGAGGAAGAAGAGAGTCCTGGTAATTGTATTAGGGCTGGAGGAAGATTGGCACATGTGATGAAGTGTTTAGACGCTCATCACAATATGACCATGCTTGACAACTTCAGATCTTCCTGGCTGTTTATGAGATTGAGCTTTCATTCAAACAACATTCACATTTAAGATGTTACTTAAAACCTTTTTTGATTGGGCATAAAAAACACATACGTTTTCGATGTGGGAGGAGGAGATGTGCAAGACAAGATTGGGGGACATTTTTTGTTTTTGTTATTACATGGTACAAAGCTGACTTATCTCCCATGCTATTTTGATATCATGCTACCATGCTGATCATCATGCAAAACCGTTTTAGTTTATATTCTGCACCATTTCTTGCTCCAGATGCTTGGCACAGTGGGCTGCAGGTGTACCAGGCTACTCAAACAGGTCCCAAAAAGCAAATCCAGCATCACTTTTTGACAGTGTTTTCCCTCGAAGACAGAGGGTTGCTTTTACTACTGTACAAGCTTTCAACATAACTCAAAATCTTCTGTTGACACAAAAGGGTGATTGTGTGCGTATTAGTGTGTATTTTAGTCTGTGTCTTTGTCTGTGTTTGCTGAGGGGTTGCAGACAGGGGCTTTGTAGTTGCCGCTTTCACAGGGAGATGTCAATATTTATGACACATTGTTTGCTATCTGGTGTGAAATCATTTTCTTCCCAGACATCTGCCTGTGATACTTGTACATTCACACAGCATTTCCAAACATTGTGAATAGAAACTAGAAAGCCGGTCACACTGAATTAACTGTTTATCTGATTATCTTATTTTTCTATTGCAGACTTTTGTAGAGATGATTTCTCTTTCTTTAAATTAAGTTAGTATTAACTGCCACAAAAGTTCTTCATGCACAAATCCCCCAATAAGAAGCACACCATATGATCCTTTTGCCACCAGAACAAGACACAGTTAAGAGCTCTCAATGTGATGAAGGTGCATTTAGTTCGTTCGTTTTTTTTTATTTTGTTGTTGTTGCTTACAACAGTCTCGCTGACCTTCTGTCACTCTGCAGTCTGCTTTATCGAAGATCCAAAAACGCATTACTTCAAGCAATATTGTCTTTCTTCCATTTAATTTATTTAGGTCTCAGTCTTCTTGTAATTCTTCTCTACTGTCCAGCCTTGCTCTAATTTCTTCCTTTTAGATGCAGTTCTGCTGATTGCCCCCACGCTGTGAGTCATTATGACACATAGGCGTACCCTATGTTTTTTATATATCTCGATATAAACACATAAACACATAAACGTAGACAGAAAGCGTTGTTTTCTTTTTTTCTATGTTCGCCGAGACCAAAACTGTTATAAAACTGAGATCAAAGCCTAAAGAGCTAACCTCCACTAGGCTCAGGCATCTACAAGTCCCACTTATGCCCTTAGTGATTAAAATATAATCACATCCTAAATTAGCACTCCATTAGGAAAAGCTGTAATTTCACATTGGAGCAGCAAGGGCTCTGAAAAGAAGAAAAAAACGAAAAAAAAAAAAAAAAAACTGAGTTTTAAGAAATAAAAGAGCAGTGTGTGAGTTGTTGAGATGATTAAGTGAATGCTAAAATATAGAATCCTAAGCAAATAATGCTTCAAAAGCTTCCAAAACTGAGAGATGCAAGTGTTCATAGTGCAATGTAGAATGTATAAACGATGAGTCCCTTTTTCACACATAAAAAGACAGAGGAGCAAAAATCTAATCCGAAAAGAAATGGAAATATAAATATATTCTGCAGAAATAGAATTAAAGCGAGAAAGAGGATGCTAAGGATTGTAACTGCCATGTGGAAAATGGAAAAGTGGGAGGCAGGATATTTCTTTTAGCTAGAACAATGCACACGTTCCAAACAGAGAGCTTGAGACCAGTCCACAGCATGCTACTGAGCCCATCAGACAGCCTTTGGCCACGTCCTAATCATTTCTTAATTATTTAGACTGAACAACTCCTCTCAAGGCTGCTTTGTTTTTGCTTCCATTGTAATCCTATTGCCCATGTTTATTCCTCTGTCTGGAGTAAGACACAAACAAAGACCTTGTTTTTGTTCAAATTACTTGCTTTGCCAAGAGCACTAAGAACAAAGAAAACTCCCTACAGTCAGCAGTTAGATTATTAATTGCATTTGGCACATTCCTCCTGGAGGTTCACTTTTTTCAGAAAAAGAAGAAAAACCCTCTTATTTCATTATGTGCAACTGTAAAATCCAGACACTCAGACGTTATCACAAGTAGAGTGCTACTTGATGTGTCACGCATTGAGTGGCCAGGCCTAAAAAAAAAAAATAAGAAAAAAATAAGAAAAAAAGGGTAATTGTTGTAGTTTGTTGCCCTCACCTCACACCCAAAAAGTTCCTCATTCAATTCTCCTCCGTTGTTATCTGTGTGAAGTAAGCCTGATCTCTTTATTCCAGCATGGGGTTTTACAGCGTAAGAGGGTGCTGGACCATGTTTCTGAGCTGAACCTGTTGAAAAACATTAGTTCTTGACTTTGGCTTTCATTAGTCTGATCTCACAGCTTGTGATCTTTTTTCATTCCTAAGCACACATTTTGCAGGTTGTTCTGCAGGAGCTTGCCACTTAGATTTATTTATTCTCCCTAAAAATATGTTTTAGTGCTGTCCTCAATGACCCCTTGTCTTCCTTGTAGTGGGGTCTCTTCTCCATGTTGAACAATATTTTCAGGTCAGTGGCGAGCCAGCATTTGTTACTGAGATGATCCTCTCCACTCAGAAGATAATGTAGTCTGTCAGTCTTTCACTGATGTCATCTCCAGAGTGTATTCAAGTCTTTGGACAAAAAGAATCCCTGTGGATCCTCTACAACTTCCTAAAATGATTTTTAAAAGGCCTGCACGTTCACAGATTGTTGCTGTACAGTTTGTGTCTTGATGTGAGTGAGCAGCACCATATTATGGTCTGTTATTTCGGATTAAGAATCAAGAGCATGTGTGTATTTTATGCATTTGTATAGATTTCCAGTGTTATATTGATCTGACTTAGCAGGCAAGCAATTAAAAGTTCAGAAGTGTAGCCGTAAAATGGTTGAATACCGTGGGATGTTGTGCTTGTAGAATGACGATGACTAAACTTCTGATGCTTTTTTTGCTGGTGATCTCAGCAAAAGAAATGGGTGAAACAGTATTACCAGAGAGACACAGGTGAGTCTTTTCAAAAAGGATTATGAACATAAACTCAACCAACAGTTCAGGGACCTGAATACAGATCCTCGTCTTTATAGTGATATGTCAAAGATTGAACAATCTACCGTCCATACACACTACAGTAACTCTCCTTCGCTTTTACTGCTGCATCAGATGTCTCTGTTACCCTGTTTAAACTGAAAGTCAGGTATGAGTCATTGAAGTTTGGTGTATGCTCTTGCTCTTTGGTGCTCCTCTGCCCTTGAAAACTTAAAGCATTTCCAGTTATACCTACCAGTGACCTCACATTCGAATTCATTGAATTTTTTTTCTACATCTCACTCCAGTCAACCATATTAAAAACAAAAAATCGGGTTGATTTTCCAGTGTTTAGCTGATTCTGGATGTAAACATCTCTTTCCTTTGAAAATTTTCTCCTTATATCATAGATAAACCACAACTTCTAAACCAGGCCATTCAAATTGCAAAGAAATTAAACTGTTGTCATTTGATAATAGAAAATAAACAAAAAAACAATTTGCATGATAAATTATCAAAAATAATTGGTCTCACTGCTAATGCTAACTACCGAATGACTGAATTACTTTCATATACGGTTCCATATACTCTACAATTCAGGGCTACGACTGTACAAATATATTGTGTTGAACATGAATAGTGCTGTACCAAGGGAAGATGTGTTAGAGTGAACAGAAAAATAGTGTTTTGTATGAAAAAATCAAGTAGTCAAGGACACTGGCAGATGTCTGACTTTCTACTAGTTCTCAAAAAATGTTTTGAATACACGGTCTAAGTTTTTTTATTCATTTTTTTTTACTGCTCTGCCATACACTGTGACCGCTTTACACCTAAGTGTGCTCAGTCTTCTGCTTTTGTGCCAGATGGGCAATTAGAAATATGGTGAGAGCATGCTGTGCAGCTACTCACATACCAGTTGCAACATTGCCCCATGTGGCGAGATTACCTGTGACAACTTTCAGACTGGATTATTTTATGTGCCTATTTGCCTTGTTCAATGTCCTGGTCTCAGTATGGAAAGAAAAAAAGAAAAAAAAGAAAAGAAGAAAACTGTGTGCCGTCCAAATAGGTTTCACTGAGAAACTCAGTGTAAAGTTGTGCTTAGAATAAATGCTGAGTATACCTTACAGATGAGTTTTGATACAAAAAGCTTTATGTGGCAGAATTCTTGACGTTGTCCATGGGAATTGGGTTATAATTTCACATTAGTATTTCTTTAAAAAACAGATAAAAAAAAAACATTAATAAAAAAGTCTTTATTCTTAGCCTCCTGAAACATAAGCTTTTTGTCCCCTAATAAATGTGTTAAACATGTACATGATAGTAGAAGGATAACAAATATAAATTTAATACCATATTGTGTTTGACAGTATTTGACAAACTCATA
Source organism: Menidia beryllina (assembly GCA_013363375.1). Lineage (NCBI taxonomy): Eukaryota > Metazoa > Chordata > Actinopteri > Atheriniformes > Atherinopsidae > Menidia > Menidia beryllina. The sequence continues at coordinate 8,538,333 of JABUIW010000124.1, read as the reverse complement.
GAGGTTTTCCAGTTCCAATAGATAGTTGAGCTGACATTAAACATGGCTGTACTTTTGAAGTTACTTATTCTCCTTACCATTGTATTCTATATGCCCTGTCATTTCCAATAGCCTTTTTTTCAATTTATTGGTTATAGCTTTGATTCTACTTCTGTCACAAAATGCCA
>JABUIW010000124.1:8506205-8533166 GCA_013363375.1 Menidia beryllina | reverse complement strand
GGATGGGTGAGCAAATACTTTTGGCAATATAGTGTATATATATATATTAGGGGTGGGACGGTTCACAAAATCCACGGTTCGGTTCGGTTCACGGTTTCGTGGTCACGGTTTTCGGTTCGGTTCGGTATATGGTGATTGTTAGGAAAATCTATTATGTCTTGTATAGTCAGGTTAAAACTAGGGATGGGGATCGTTAATATTTATTGATATCGATACTTTTATCGATACTCCTTATCGATCCGAGTCTTTATCGATACCACTATCGATAATTTTCTGTTATTTGGTGGAAAGACAATGCGACAATATTTAACAAATAAATAATTGTATTTTAAATTAAATGTAATTTTTAATAAATGTTGGCATCAGTAGTTTAATTATATATTCTAAAATAATTAGAGCAATATACAACTGTATTACTCATGTTTCTCGCCAAAAACTCAATTTCCCTTTTCTTTACGTTACACTTGAACATATCATGATAACCTAATTGTCGTTTTACTGAGCCAATCTGAACACATCATCACGCAGCACGTCTGAAACTTTATTTACTTTTCAAGCTAACTAGCTTGTATGCTGCCGATTACAACACAGATTTCACAATTACTATTGTAATAATAAAAAAAACGACCAGACTCGATAGTGGTATCGATAAGCCCAAACGTTATTGATTTTCGGGTTTTGAAAAAAGTGGAACCGGGTCCTTGATAGAACCGGGTTTCGATCCCCATCCCTAGTTAAAACTGAAAGAAAAAAGCAGTCTGACATTTGATACATTATTGTGACAGTCTTAGGTTAAAAGTAGGTGAGAATCTGACATTGCAAGAGAGGAAACAGTGCTAATTCCAACATGTGCTTCCCTCTAAATGCAAAGTGGTCCATACAGCAGAACTATAAACTGCTGCTGGCGCGTCGGATTTTTATTATCGGCTACGCTGCTTCGCTTCTTCTTCTTGTTTCCTACTGGTGGTTGGCTTTGGGTGCAGTAGCGCCCCCTTCTGTTCTGGAGTGTAAACGCTTCCCTCTGAGAAAAAGGAGCAGTGCATGAACCGTGCGGTACACACGCGAACCGAACCGAGACAGTCGAACCGAACGGTTCAGACGGTTTTCAGAAACCGTCCCATCCCTAATATATATGGCATTTTCTGGAGTGCTCCACCACTAATGACGAAAAGATAAAGTCAGGTTTAAATAAATCATATGAAAACTAAAATAGGATGGATATACTGAGTCTGATTTTCTTCACCAAGAGGTTTTATTCATGAAAATAACAACTGTTTGTTGACTATAGCGATACAATTAAACTGAACACTTTGCACATTTTAAATGTTTCTAGAACCATGGACAGCACCCTGAATTCCAATCTTATTGCCAGGCAAACAACAGACGGTATGGCCCTTCAGTACCATGGACAGCGCTCAGCTTACTTTATCACGACTTTCTTAGATTTTAGAAGCTGAACTTTATCAGCAAGTTATTTGTAACTCAGCTGAAATCCCATTCGGTCAAGTTGCACTTAAAGTGCACAGTTTACACTGGGTGAAGTAACATCCCCCCCTCAACTCAGCGCGTCTCACTCGTTTTTCGCTTTTAAATTTAGCAAAGTCTCTGTCTAACGCTAAAGCATGCTTTCGATCGCAAATTAGTATAGATAGACACGACTTTTTATTCTCATCATCCCTCAGTACCATTTTCATCCGCTTGATATACTCAAACCCACCCCTTACTGTCTGCCATGACCGTCCTCTACAATACGATACTGTATTCTTTGTACCTCCCCTTTCTCGCCCTCAGCCTGTGAATCCCAGCCTCCCTTCCTAGATATCCACCCCACACCTCTCCACCCGCAAACGGCTCCTACAGTGAGAAAAAAAAGGGAACAGAACTGTTTCAAACATGTCGACATAAATCTCACTTCAAGCTCTCCCCTTTCTCCTTGCCCTCCTCGCGGATTTCATTACTTTAAACCTCTGCGCGCCAATGCACGATACCACGCAGAAACGAAGGATTTTTTTCTCTTGAGCATGAGAAGGATTGCCAAATCATCCGCAATCCAACATCGCCGACTGAGCCACCAGCATGAACACTGGATACATATGCTCCAGCAGAAGTTGTTGGCTAGAGAACTAACAAACATTGGACCACAAATACAGCCAAGAGGGGGGAGTCAGTTTTAGGTAAGTGCTGTCCTATCGACTTGGACTTCTAAGATAATATGACGGTTTATTTTCTAAACATATATTTTCTGCCCACGAATGACCACGAGGTTGTGGTCGGGTAGGCAAGGCTTCATAGTGCACAATTGTGATGATGCGTGGTCAGCATGTTACTGAGGTGGCCGGTGGCGTCCTTTCCAGGATGAAGTCAATTATTTTTTATATCTCACGGTGAAGCTACCTTTAAATAATCGCTCCATAAGTCCCGTCAAGCTCCGCCCGGACTGACTGCCGACGAAGCGTACTCGGGGTCCTCAAATTTACACAGTCTCACCGTCTTATAAACCCTTATCTCCAAACATCATTAAAAATAGTTAGTCAGAATTCTGTGCACCGGACTGCATGGTTTCTGCAGCGTCTTAACGAGGTGATATTGCGAAACATAGCGGCTATAAAGGGGCATAAAACACTGGGAGAAAGAGTAAGCTCACCAGTATTGGGTTGGCATATTACGCAGACCTGCCGAGGCTTCAGAGAGCGGAATTACAAAGCCAACATTCTAAGTAAAGGTATATTAGCGGGCCTGCAGATCACTGTGCTGTTGGCAGTAATGTTTATATTCAGGCTAATTACGTTTGTGAGTTTAAGTATTCACGTCGATCACTTTACTAGGAAACTGCGTTAACTTAAAGAGTGCCATCCCCGCGTGTATATGGAATCTGTTGTTCGGATAGTGTCTAATTACTGTCAACGTACGTACTCGTTCTTATGGATGACTTACTGCCTTTGATTAGCTTATTCTAGGTTTTCTCTGTGCGTTCTGGCCTGTCCTGTATGAAGCTCTAAGCGCGTGAGATTGCGCATACACGAGAGCAAGCACGTACACGCATGATTTTTTGTGTAGGTGTGTGTGTGTGTGACCAGTAAGGCAAAGTTGCCGTTCCCTCAAGTTACTGTGATTGCTGTTCCACTGGCTAACTGTGAGGGGAGCTCATGCTCTTTTATACTGGGTGTCATTGTGTGGCTACAGGGAAGATAACTGTGCACGATACTGACACCATCTATATGAAATTAGAGAAGCAGCTTCTGTTAGAAATTGGTTTTGAGGCATCTTGTATCCCATGACTGTCGAAGTAGTTTCTGTTTGTCAGTGTTCCTCTTTGGAAATCGGGCTTAAGTAGAAATCTGTGCCACATTAACAAATGAATCCCATAGAAACGCAACTTCAGAGGGGAAAGCATTACTTTGTGTTCCGATGACACCATACAGATCTCAGTTGTTACTTTAAAAGTTTTTATGTGTGTATGTATGTGTGTTACGGGAAGCTGAGGTTTATAGGCATACAAGATTTCAGAAGTCCAGTTTGTTTTGGAAAAAGGAACCGAAAGTCAATTCAGTTTTGCTTTACCCTTCTGTTCAACTGTGTACTGCAAGAAAATATATTGACGGCGGAAATTGCAGCTGAAAACCTGCCTTATCCAGAATGCGTCATTCAATCTGGTGGCCTTTTGAATGGTGAAAATGCTGGCAACATGTAATCATTTCTAAATGGAAAGCATTCTAAATCACATTTCCAAAATGAAAATGCCAGTGGCAGCTTAAAGCTATATTTGTGTCATGGCTTTAGATGACCCAGTGCTGATCATCCCTCCAAGAGAACATGCAGCGGTATAAGTCTTTTTACAGTCTTTGGTAGTGGGCTTATGGAGGGATTTTCTTCAAAGCATGTAGCTGTGAATTACAAGATCAGGTAATGGACATAGGCTGGAAAAGACACATAATTCACCAGAATTGAGCTATTCATCCAAAGTGTGTTTCTCTATCAGCACCATGCATTGATAAGGGAATGGTATCACCAAACTCTGGAGAGGACAGAGAACAGTGCCAGCCTTATACGGGCAGAACTCACAAGCTCCCTTTCTGCCTCTCTGTATCTCTTTGTATTCTTGTGTTGGCATGGCATTGTTGTCTTGTGGGTGCTGGCTGCAGCTGTAGTGGCCAGCAGGCTGCCTCCCAAGGGGCACGGAAAAAAGCTGTTTTTATTAGAAACAAACAACAGGGTCACATTATGACATATGACAATATGTCTCAAATACTGACAAGTTTACTATATTTTGGAAGGCGGCTGATTCACTTGACCTCTGCCAGAGAATGTGTGACCTGTGTGCTGTTGCTGGCAGTTGTGTAAGACCACATGGGTCAAATAAAGCCTTGTACATGTTGTGATGTTCAAAATAACAATTTTCAGCCAAACCTTTATTATGAAGCGGTAAAAAAGTGATTGAGAAGGGCTGAAGTCATTGACGATAGTCTTGTTCAATGTCAGTGTTCATTATTCAGTCTAATTGTAATTACCAGATTTTTTCATTGGTTTCTGTGGACTGATTGGGAGAAAACTCATACACACGTGTTGTTGCTCATCTGCTTAGCCCTCTGTTTTCAGTGCATGCAATGAAACATGGAAAAAGAGCGGCTTCTTGAAAAGACAACCATACATTTGTACATAAATAGGACTGCTATGGACAGCACAGCATATTTCCCTTTTCACTTACAACAGAAAACCTTAGCATGAACTTGTGTGAAACTAGGCATAGTTCTATAGCTCTACATGATCAGGATCTAAACCACACTTAAACAGTTAAACAAATACTAATAAAGTTCACATTCAAATAATAACAATTTTTGTTGCTTGAAGTGGGAATGCAGATTAACTTTAAGGTCATGTATAATATTATCTTTTTTATGTTCAAGGTTTCAAAGCTGAAGATGAAATTAGTTTTTTGATTGTTTTGTATGTGAATGTAACATTTTGTAAAATTCTAACCATTTTTCAAAACTTTTGCATTTGGGATGAGGCGCTCTAACTCTCATGTGAATTTAACACATCTTTCAGAAATCATGTGGTCGTGCCGAGGTGAGACATGCTGAGTGGAAAAGCAATGCTAAATTGAATCTCTACCACCCTGAAGTACTTGGCACCAACGTTCCATCTAAGCTGCGCGACGTGCATTCGCGCACTGCTCCCACGTTCTCCGCACACAGCAAATCTATGCAGCACACACAATACAATTAAACCTGAAATGTAAATAAAGCAAATGGTTATGTATTTATTCTATTTAACGTGGGATCAGTGCGCAAATGCGCAAGCGTGCAGTTTAGAGGGAACTTTGCCTGGCACAGCCAGAAAACTAAGTTATTAATCTTTAAAATATGATAATTCTCACACCACAGGAGTAACCACGGTAATTTATATTGACTGACACTTCCCTGATCTTTGCTGGCTTGGAGACAGAGGTGGTAATAACCCTACTTGTATCTAATGTTACATGAAACTGATGTCTTGATTTGCAGAGGTCTGCACCGTTCACTAATTATACACAGAACCTTTAACTTAATTTGTTACAATGTTGCCTCCCTTGTTCCCCGTTGAAACATAATTTGATTTACTCTGGCCTAGAGGTTGTGCCTGAGGTACACGAAATACAATCCTCTGTGTGGTAAAACATCTTTGGGCCCCAGTTTCTACAACCATAAAATGCAGCTAAGACTGGTAATGGAGGTTTTCTCACTCTCTTGCATCTCTTTGTGAAATTTATGATTAGGTGTTGGACTGTGCAGCACTGTAAGTGCAAATCTGGAGCCATGAAATACTGTGTGGCTTATGCCAAATGTTAGCATGTTGTTGCCCCTTAAGTGTAAACTCCACCGGCTACATAATTTAGACACTGATTGGGGTAAAACTTCAAAAGCTATAGACTCCAAGACACGTAACCCTCAAAAGTTATTAAGGCGTTATAAATTTGCGTTTGAAAACATAGTTATATTAACATCCTTCCATCCATCCATTGTCGTAACCACTTATTCCCTAACGGGGTAGCGGGGGACTAGAGCCTAACCCAGTAATCGATGGGCGAGAGGCAGGGTACACGGTGGAAGGTCCGCCAGTCCATCGCACGGCCACACAGAGATACACAAGAACGAACACCCACGCACACGCACACTCACACTCACTCCTAAGGGCAATTTGGAATGTCCAATCAAGCAAACATGCAGGTTTTTGGATGGGTGGAGGAAGCTGGGGAACCCGGAGAGGACCAACGCAGACACAGGGAGAACATGCAAACGCCACAAAGAAAGGTCCTGGTTCCCCCGGGGACTCGAACCCAGAACCCTCTTGCTATGAGGCGATGGCGCTAACCACCACACCGCCTGTTATATTAACAGAGGATCAAACTACTTTGTACTTTGTAACCTGAAAAAGATGCTATGCTAATGAGCCACAGATAATTACCACCCAACTCACTTATCTTCACTCTGTGAAAGTCACTGCTTCCAGATGTAGGTAGAAAACAAACAAAAGAAAGAAAAAAATTAATTCCTACTGGGTTCTGAGCTGGGTATACATTTTCCCACTCGCTGGAAATGACACGTTGTGTCTATTTCTTTCACAATAGAGAAGAGAATAATCAGTCAACTCAATCCTCACAAACACAATTAGTTGACCAACAGAAGCATTCAGCTTTTTTCTTAATTCTAACACCAGAGATCTTATGAAGTACAAGTTTCACCAATGAAAACAAGAGAGCATACTTTAAAAACATTGGCTGACAGTAGAGTAAAGTAGAATTTTTGGCTTAATAAAAATTGTTTTTGAAAGGTTAAAGTCACTCCCTGAGCTAGCCAAAAAAGGGTATAAATAAATAAACACACACAAAGTATTATAATCAAATAAATAATTAGAATTGCACTGCCATACAAACACACAAACAGAACACAACTTTCCAGCTGCCTAAGTTAAATATTCTAAATGTGATCCATCATGAGAAGATAATCTGTCTGAAAAAAAAATCAATTAGGTTTCTTGGAGGCAAGGTTTTAATCTTTTACAGCCTCACTTTCACCAACAAGAAGTTTGATGGTGCCCGATTCCTTTAGCTAACTCTTATTCCTTATAAAGAGGGAAACATTTTGTAAAGATTTTTATACAGCTTGGGATTCAAATTATAGTACATGGACAGAGATGAGAAGCTGCTATTTTCAGTACACACACCATGTCCTGATTCTGAAAAATTAAACAGCGGGAAAGTCATTTTGAGCAAGAGAGGAGTCAGAAACTGACCCATGGCCAGTCTGAGGCTGGTGAGTCAGAGTGCTGTTCTCTAATGCCCGTGGCCTCAGCATAACTGACCTATTTTGCAGCACAGGACAGCGACAATCTCTGTTAGAGTAAATGGCTGATCAGATTCAAATTGGTGGGGAACAGTTTTTCAAATGTTAAGAAAAGCTCTCCTATGTTGCAGAGAGTACGTAAGAATACACCACTGCTACAGGAATAGGTATGCTGTTACAAAAGTAATAGTTTAAAGTGGATTATCATGATATATTCTCTCTTTGAGATGTAACTTGTGAACTCAGCTGTTCTCCTCATTGGTAAGTACAATGATTGCATACACAGTCATAACAGTTGCAGTTGCAAAATGGAAATATATTTGAATTGATCAATATCACTGTATGAGAACATATTTAGACATGCGTGTCTTTATATAAGACTTTCGTCAATTCTTTTTTAGATGTCAACACAGTGGTAAACAAGCAAAAAACAAATCAAAACAAAAACAACATCAGTACTTACAAGCATTATATATTTATGCAAGAGCCTGAGAGTACACTAGTGACAAACTTTGTATCATTTGTCATCCCAAAAGTCTGTTCCTTATTTCTGTCTTTAGTGGTAGTTTGAGTTAAATCTGTTTTTAACATATTCTGGTCATATTTCCTATTTCACAAGAGGAAAAAAATCACTTGCAGTGACTGTTTTTGAGATCAACAATACAGCACACACACACACACACATCTCATCTGATATGTGAAAGGAATACTTAATCAAAGCAGCAGCCTTTATCCGTAAATGTAACCGCTAAAAATCAGTAGGACTTGTAGTTAATTAGCATTGCATTCTTTTACTGAAACAATTTTAGTGCTGTAAAAGGAACTGTGCTTCAAACTCCAGAAGTAGCACACACAATTACATGACACAGCACCTCCACAAAAGTACCCATGTATAGATTTTTTTTTCTTTTAACCCACCTGACCTTGCGTGTGGTTGCAGTCATGTGTGTCTATTGCACACTGAGCATCATCTGAGTGGCCCAGGCTGAAAATCTGCCTCAACAGCAGACATATATATATTAATTAGAATTCTAAACATAGATCTCTCATGTTCACTAATGTCAATCCTACATGTCCCATTGGGTGAAGCAGCAGCATGTTTGCATTCTAAGTATGGGGCTTGGCTGGTTAAGCACCGCATCCTGTCGCATGCAGCTTGAGGAAAATTGACTGACCAAAGATTTATGCATGATTTTGATCCTTTGACAGTACCCCCAGGGCTTTTACTGTGTAGATTCATATCTTCAACTGGTATTATTTTTTTAGAAAAAATATTTATTTAAAAATAATTACTAGCTTAACTGTTACTTATCAGTCAGTCATTATTTTATTTTTATTAATCAATTAAGAACAATGACTTAAATAATGAGTTGCTATTTCTGTAGATCCACTGCTGTAGTTGGCTTTTTATGAGCTAGTGTGTTTTAAAGGCAGATTCAAACGATAAGGTTGCAATATTGTTCAGGGTGTGTTGAATATAAACTAGATTTGCCTCAGGATGAGGAATAAAGAATGGGCTGCTAAATAATGAATATATAGTCATTTCAAAGGCCTTTACATCTCACTGGTTATTATTTCTCATCTAAATTATCTTTACATTTTGGTGACTTTTTTATTTTTCACATGTGTTTATGATTATAGTTATAGCACAACTTATTGAAAAATACATAGACATTGAATGCCAACACATCTTCAGAAGGCACAAATTATAAAGAAGCTAATGAAAGCTTTTTTAATTTGCTTTTTAAATTTTGAAGCACTATTTGCAATCTGCACACTGACAAGAGGCTGGAAGCATTCTGTGACAAGTGCCTTGAAGTCTGTAAATCTATGCTCAAAGCAGGTGTCATAATTTCAAACAAATAAAGAATATCTTTTTTATTTAACAATCCATGGGGACTTTGAAAGTAGCTGGAAACTAAATGCAAAACAAATTGGTTGAGGTTGACTCATGGTTAAAGTATTACCGCAGATTTTCAGTTTTTGAGTCCACCAAAAACATGTGTTATATACCCAACTCATGAAAAAAAAGTCCATTATAATATAACATACCAAAATACCATGAGATTAATCTGTGAGCAGATGTTTGACAGTGAGACATAGAAAGAGGAATTTTGTTAAGTCAGCTCTGTTAATGAGAGTCTTGCAATGATGAAAATAATCAATATGTTCAAATCCCAGAATCCTCACAGAATATTGATGTGCCAACAAGAGATGCAGTAGGAAGAATTGTCCTTGAAAGTTGGCAAATATATGATTTTCACACATCATGAATAGCAGTTTATTTTTTCAATTCGAAATGTTCAGTCCAAAACAACACTCACAGTATGCAGGGAAGCCGGTTAGGTCAACTGTCAGCATGGTCTCCAGAGAAGGGAGCATAATCTTTTTTTAAAGCAGGGACTGTAAAACATGAAGTCACAACAATGTAGGATCCTTAAATATTTAGAAATTGTTTAAGAGTAATTTCCTAATATTCTAATCTTTATTTTTCAGGCTGACCAGGAAAATCCTTAACCCTAAGTTAAAGGTTTATGTTCTGAGATGACCAGAACATCATTGTCATATATTCCCAAGATCCACTGCATAGTTTTTTCACATGACATAAAATCAATAGCAATGAAGAGGGTCAGAGCTTGAAAGGGAGCCATCCTTTAAAATGCCTGTGCACTCTTGGGCTACCTATACATTGCTCTGCTGTTGCTACTTTTGAGACAGGCATCATTTTACATGTTTTACACTAAACAATTTAGAATCAGTGTTTCCAGGCCAACTTGTTCCAGGTCTATAAAATATGTCCCCTCTTACAGCATATCATGTAGGTCTGCAGTCATGTTCAGTGGCAGCTGTAGTCATGGGCTTCAAATAGCAATTCAAAAACAGTAAGAGCCTTCAAGGTTGAATGCAAGATTTATTTATCATGCCTTTATATAGCTCAGGGTCTATGTTGAGCGTAAAAAAAAAGAAAATAAAGTTTATTGTGTTAGAAAGTATTGACATGATGTGTAAGCATGTTGTGTCAGTGACTACTATCAAGATTTTCTTTACAGACTGTGTCCTGAGGCATCAACACCAACAATATTACCTGCTAATGGCAGGTACTCCAACGACACCGTGGGGAATTTTCCTGTTATGAGACCATTTGGTATTTATGATGTGGATGGGGGAAAGGTTATGGCCTAAACTTTTGAACCAGACTTGGTCAGTTGTTTTTTTGGTTTCAGTGTCTTCACTTTCTATTAATATGTCTGTTTGTTGGGAAATAGTCATTCAATTTTTTGGCAACAGTGTAACACTGAATTTAGTTTATGTTTAGAAAACAAACTTCTTTGCTGGGGTAAGCAAACAATACATATATGAATTAAGAATATCCATCCATCCATTATCAATACCGCTTATTCCCTGTTGGGGTCGCGGGGGGAACTGGAGCCTATCCCAGTGGTCAACGGGCGAGAGGCAGGGTACACCCTGGACAGTCCGCCAGTCCATCGCAGGGCCACACACAGGACAAACAACCACTCACACTCACATTCACTCCTAAGGGCAATTTCCCCAATCTCCAATCAACCTAACATGCAGGTTTTTGGACTGTGGGAGGAAGCCGGAGAACCCGGAGAGAACCCACGCAGACACAGGGAGAACATGCAAACTCCACCCAGAAGGGTCCTGGTTCCCCCGGGATTCGAACCCAGAACCCTCTTGCTGGGAGGCGACAGTGCTAACCACCACACCACCGTGCCGCCCGAATTAAGAATATATTTTAAAAAAAAAATATTTGACGTACCTCTTGACGTCCCAAATCGCGAAAAAAAAAGTAATTTATGATGCCTAGATTTCTTAAGTGTCAATCATAAATCAATAATGTAGACACACTGCAGGTACTTTTAGGTGTTGGAGGGGAAATTAAATATGCAGTATATTGCCACTAAACAAGCCAGTCTCAAAGCAGTCTGAAACACACGATTAGACTCACAAAGGCAACTGAAATTATTGCAAAACAATGGCAGTGGGCTGCCATTTGGTGACCTATGATGATTGTTTTGAGCAGGGCAAAAAACACATCTTTCAAGTCTTATGTTATTCTTTCTTTCTTTTTTTTCTTTAAACCAGTCACTGTCATTATATTGCACTTGTGTAAGGTCCAGTGCTGAAGAATGCTTGAACCGCTTGCTCAGACAGGTTATAACCTTGTCAGAGATTAAAGGAAAAATGTGCCTGCTGTACGGTAGCTTACCTGTGTTTGCTTGGGAATTTAGTACGGTATAGGTGTTACGCTTTGAGTTGGTGCCATTGTGCTGTGGCTGCAGGTGCCTTATGTGAGTCTAGTACTGAGCGTCCCACTTCAAAGGAGAGACGAATGGAGGGTGAATAAAAGCTCCAAGTCACTCGATTGGCCCTGAATTGCCTGAACTTAACTGCAATATCAGCACTGCAAAAAAAGTGGCTGGCGTGGTCAACTTCTTCCTTAGTTTAACTTGCTCAGCCCCTCGCATTGACACCAAGGCCAGGTGCATAGGGAGGAAGAGGGAGAGGAGACAGTGTGCTCGATTTATCAGTAATTATGGAGTGCTATTTTCTCTGTCTCCCATCTATGTCTGCCCTGGGAAGCAGTAGCCATTCTTTAATCTTGACACCCAGTGATCATGTAACGCGAGAAAGTGCCTATTAGAGGTGGAGAGAAATTGGAAGGGGCCTCTCTCTTGATCCTCTTTTAGGGGAGTTGGGGTGACAGAAAGACAGAGTATGGGGATACATGAGCAAAGGGTTGACACGGGATGGAGACTGAGGGGTGATGACAATTATAGAAGTGGTTTTCAAACCTCCAGGGGCTTTGTAACCTCAGAGTATTTTTCTCTTGAATGTAAAAAATAGAAGGTTTTGCCAAAGGACACATAATAATTTTATCGTTAAGATGAACTAAAACAAGTGTAATAATGTGAAATTCAGTTCTGAAGCAGGTCTTTATGCCATTCCCTAAGGACCTGCATTGTGTTGAGTCAAACATAATCAAAAAAATATAGACGGCTATCACACTTTGCCTTGGTGACATTGTGTATCAAATCACATAAATCAGATAATAGAAAAGTTGAAAAAATTAGTCTTTTTTTATTTCAGCAACAAACACAAATGGAACACTGTCATAAAATGGAATTAGTTTTCTTTTTATACTGTAACCCATGAAACCAAATAAATCTAATTCGTGGTTTGAAATGTTTTTGGATAATGGAACTATTCACAAACAGATCTTTTCCGAAACACTTGAATGGGTTATACACTTGCCGCCCTCTATCAAAATGCAGAGGCAATAGAGATACACACTGACTGAGTCTCTTAACATGAATAATTTGTTTTCTCAATTGAGTGCAATGCTGCCAGTGCAGTGCCAGTTTGGCACCTAACTCCATTAACACTCCCCTCCTCCTTTTAGAGAAACATGAAATCACCAAGTGCCAAGATTATTTTGATCAGCCTTAAATGGTTTTCTTTAAACTAAAGAGAGCGGAGAGAGGCATGCAGTATAATAGCATAAGTGTATGAACTATGAATAATCACAGGATCACAGATTAGTACACATAGGGCCCATTTGTTACGCTGAGACACAATTTTAGCACAAAACCTCGACAAAATCTGACAAGCGTGCCTGAGCTAGACGGGGAAATGATTTGTGTTTCACTGAGATTGGAGTTTGAATCAGACTGCTGACAGAGTGCTGACTAGAAGAAGAAACATAGTGTGCACTGTAAATACAGAGACGTCTCATACATGATTTAATCAGCCACTGTAGATACTGGGGTATTGTGAGCATGTTCAACTGTGTGTCAATTTGCAATAAATAGATTATGAATGTAACTATGAAATCCTGTGAAAAAATCTTAATTTCTCTGAGGGTAAGGGTCTATTTAAGGTTGAACATACTGTAGATCATTGCCGTTAGGCAGGTGGTGCTTTACATTGTAGGAATTGAGAATTTTACTGCAGCAAATACAGTGCCTCCAAACATTTTTCTATTTGATGATCTTATTGTTGGGATCTCTTTTGTGATATTTGAGTTGATGTACCTTAAGAGATGAAAGAGTAGTCATTGTGCAATTTCAAATTCAGTGATCTGTAACTAAATATTCATTTGATTTGGTCCAAATGTCATCACTGAGACCAAGGTATCCCACAAGTGATGTAGTTATTATTGTCATGCAAAGTATGGGATATTGTCAGATTGTGTTGTCATTGATTCCATTTGTTTGTTTATTGTATTGCTGCTCACTCAACTGAAGGAGTACACGAGCAGTCTGTGTGTCATGTCGAGCAAACAGAGTGGCATTGATTGAATCTTACAGGACAAATACCATTTCACGCAGATGATAAAAAAGCACACCATCCCACAAGACTTCAGTGGGTCCTTGCTGATGGAGCGGGTTGAAATGATGGAGAGGCTAGTCCAGGTGAGGCTGGCCTGAGCAGAAATCTCCCCGGTGGTTTTGTACACTCAGCACACAAGCAGAACATCAATGTAGGGCAGGGGAAGAAGCAATGGGGCATATTCAAAGTGGTGAGCAAAACAGGGAAAAAATGCAACGTTAGTAGCCTTTATCTGGTGCACAATACATCGTTCTTATTTTGGAAGAATATCTATATAAAAGAATACATAGGGACCTTATGTTATTGTGTAATCACATCATTGTGCCTAAACAAGTCACAATGTTCTTTAAGTGTTATGCTCATTTATGATGCATTTGTGTTCATTTTTTTCATCACAGAGGTCTTTTATCACAGTAGTTGAGCATAGGGAAAGTTTAATAAAGGGGGGTACTTCATTTTCAATTCCTTTACCTTTAGGCTACTTTTGCTTTCATCACTCCTCACAAGCCACGCCTCTGGCCTGCCATCCTCTCACTTTCAATCCTTACCATTATCAATTTGAAATTCAAAAGCCAACGTTGTTTTGTAGTTCATCATCCGATTAAATACTGTAGGCCCAAGAATCACTCCTTCAGTTTCCTCTTTATCAACCTCTTTGGAGTGGACACAATTAATATCCAAATACATATTCATTGTTTCAGGCTGAGGTCACATGAAACTGCACAATTTTACCTATCCAGTGACACATTCTACTTCCTAAAAGATATGTGTGCATGTGTGCAATCCTATAAAAGCCCAATGTCTTTCTCCAACCCCCTCAGAAAGGGATTTTTTATGTCAAACTTTGTTTTGACTGAAATCAAACTACAGTCTTCAGTAATTTTATCATACATTTCCACCCATGTTGTTTTCATTTGTGAGTTTTGCATCTTCCCACAGTGTTTTAAATGTCAAATTCAACTCCAGATGCATATACCATCCCGTTTAGACAGTAACAGTTCAAAACACTGGCAATTTCATCAGCAAAATTTAAAAAATTGTATGAGGCTCTGAAGTTTTAATTTATTATTTCTTCCGATGTGATTTTCAGTTTCAAGTCTTGACCTAGTCAAAATTCAACTAAAGGTGCTTAATCTCATCTATGAAACACATCTGCTATTGAAACATTTTTCCTTTATAAGTTTACGCTACTTTTTTAGCAAGATTTGATTTTAATTCTGGCACTATTTATTCAAAATGAAAGAAGTCTTATCCGTATTGTGATTTCTTCAAGGAAATCCACAAGAAACGATTGTGAGTAAAGGGCAAACTTCTAAACCTGTCAAACCTGAAAAAATCAAATAACTGATAAAACAGAATTTTCAATTATCATGGAATCATGACCACTATTCATTCCTCTTAATGCATTTTCACATAATTTGCGATGTATTTGAATGCACACACGTGTACATCTTATCTTGAGACTACATGTAAGGTCCTGATCATTGTAATTTTGAAACACGGAAGAATTTAATATAATAGCTTTATTTGGATTAATGCTTAAGGCACACCAAGTGCTTTATATCTCATAGAAAGGAAGGATTACCTTTACTCAAGCCAACTCATTAAAATTTAAATAGTAAAGAGGCATTTGATGTCTTTTTTTAATACAAACATTTGCAGAAGACCTTCGAAAATCACCCCTGTTCCTCTGTGGCTTAAAGTGAGAGTTTGGAGGAATTGGTTTGTAAATTATTCAGCAACTAAGGGAAAGCTGTTATTGGTTATCATGCATTGCCGCATATAATAACAGATGACTTGAATTTGTGTATAAAGGAGAATATTTTACAAGACCTACAACAGTTTGTCTCTGTCTTTGGCAGGAACAAGGCAAAAGAAAAAGGTATGCAGAGGAAGGAATTATAATGGTAGCCTTATGGCAAAAGCCTCTGGGCTACAGCATAAAAAGAGGACAGATGAAAGGAGAAATCCAGCGACAGTAGAGGAATTTCAAAGGCAAGAGGTCAAGAGCACTCTATTTTCAAACTTAACATAGGGAATAGGAACATGTTGGCTGCTGTAACCCATATCAAGGGCATGGTTTTGCAAATGATAACCTCCCAAGATGAGAAGATGAGATATAGTGAAAAAAGAAATCTTTTCTCAGCAAAATGCTTACTCCCTTTAGTTATTTCAACCCCGAAAAATGTCTGTTCAGAAAGACTTTTTGCATGTGGGTCTGTATTCATGAAAGTTTCCCATACCATTGTTTTTTGTGTCCCCTGTAAACAATCTTCATTTTGACACATATCTTATATCATGGCAATTTAAATAAAAAAACTAACCTAAAATCTTTAACTAGAGAAGCTGGTCTGTCCATGTTTTAATCACAATTATACAAAAATGTAATCTTTCCAATGATTTGCATTTCAGATTTGAAAATGACAAATTATGAGAGTACATTCAAATGATTTTAATGTTTTTTTGATAAACTGTCAAACTTTTTTCTACAAGGTAAAAGTACGTCTCTTGCTGAGTTGTGTAGTGCCTCACTGAGGAATAAAAAGCTTCAGTTTATAGTGTTTACATGTAGCCTTTTTAATAGATTTATACATTTAATTCAAGGCAGAGCAATTCATTACACAAATAAAGATAAGATGGGCACTGAGGAAACCAGCCCAAGAATTGTGGTCTCTTGCACAGGACAGCATAAATGTTATGCAGAACAGCTTAGCTTTGCAATGCTTAATCTGCATTGAATTGAGATGGGAGGACTTTTTTTTTATTTCCACCATCTGCTGCATGTCTCTGCAGATTTTGCTGATTTATAGAACACAGTGAGCCTGTGCTTGCTCTTCTTATTTCCCTTCATTTCACAAATGTAGGGCTTTAGATTAGAAACAATACGATCACTGACCATCGCTTTAACACCTTATTTCTTTTTAGCCTGTTGGTTGGTCATAGAAGGGACTCTGGCCAAAGCTGTGTGATCATTAGTTCATTAAAGGATGAATTAGAAAGTAAACATTTAATTGAGATGAAAATTAGGTCAGTATTTTCGGAGATGGCATTGCATCAGAGTGCATGGAGCTAATGGGGATCACTAAAGCAAACAAAAATAACCCAGTGCAGCTGGAGAAAAAGGAAAAAAAAAATCTCTTCACATTATCCTAGTGGTCCAATCTCTTGAGAGGACAGCAGCTGTTATGTGTTTCTGTCAGAGAGAGCCACCCTTAAAATGTGAAAGAGTGAAAGGCTGGTCTGATAAGCTTAGGTGATACAGCATTAACTCTCAGAAATTTGCTCACAAAACATCTTTCTTTCTTTTGCTTACAGTCACCTGTCAGTGGGAGATGACAGCTGTTCAAAGTGCCAGACGAGTGGGATGAGTTTTAGAGAGAAACATATTGTGCTGTTCAGGCTTCATAATGTGCAAACACTGAAGACATCCTGCATGACAATAAATAAGTAGCATGTGCTTTCCCAGCAGAGTCTTCACACACTAACACAGGATAAGGAAATCACACCCTCACCTTGATAAGATGATATTTTATTGGATATATCTTTCTAAATAATATGCAGTTATGCAAACCAATTGCAAGACTTACAGTTGCCTCGCAACACTCCTTCACAGCCTGTCTTGTGGTACAGATAGTGTGATTTGAATAAAATGTTCCAGGCAATTATGACAGATCAGTCACAGAGCAGAGAAACAAGGAGGGAGGATGTGCTGTTTAATTCTGCTGGTAATTACAGTGAAATAATATATTAATGGGGTCTGAGGTGATCTTCATTACAGATTCTTGCAACATTTTATTTATTGAAGCAGTTTTCAATGAAAAGGTGCCTATTACCCTTGCATGGTTTTGTATGCATTGGAAACCATATGTATATCACGGCATGTCTTTTTGCCAAGCTTTTCTGTGTTGTAGAGCTTTCAGGTCTTGTCAGTAGAAACCATATAGTACAATGGATAACATCTCTTGACATTTATATGCATGAGCGAGGAAGAGTTTCAGTGCTAACGGTGTCATTTACAGCTACGCCTGAAGTTCCATTGCAGCTTTAATTCATGTCAGGGGCTCCTGTGGGTGCATTTTGAGTGTGACCAGTAGAGAGAATGAAATTCAGTCTGCCATTTTTGTCTTTAATCATACATCGCTTCAGTGAAATGTTAGAACAAGTGGTAGAATACGAAATCTGTTAAAGCTGAAAGATTGCACCTCATTTTGTCTTCCCTTTGTAAAGTCTTTTAAAAGAAAGGTGATAGACAATATATTCAAAACAAAGCCTTTGGCCAGCGACATAAATCGAAAGGAAGCAGTTGGTGGTTTCTCATCAATAAAACCACAGAGTAATTAGAGAAAGCACTTGAAAGCCAATTTGCATGTTGACAAATTATCAATCTTCATCTGTTACGCAGCCACAGTAACCAACAGCAGCAGTGGTGGATGTAGTGACAAATGGTTGGCCTGTGACACCTTGCATCTCATTCTCCTTGGTGAAAGGCTTCAATGCTTGCTGAAGAGGTTCTCTTTTTCCTATCAGCTCACAGCACCTTCTCTTGGAATAAGATGAACACATTCTGTTTTTAATGTAATGTACACATGGGACATGGAGTGCGGTGCTGATAATCAGTTTAGTGTCACCATCCACAATGTAAATGCAGTGATG
Source organism: Menidia beryllina (assembly GCA_013363375.1). Lineage (NCBI taxonomy): Eukaryota > Metazoa > Chordata > Actinopteri > Atheriniformes > Atherinopsidae > Menidia > Menidia beryllina. The sequence continues at coordinate 8,514,834 of JABUIW010000124.1, read as the reverse complement.
AGTTGTCAGTGTATCAAAATAGCAAACTTGAGAAAATGTGCCCGTGTCACAATGTTATTCTTCATTTTCTGCAAAAATCCTCATGATGCAGATTAATTTCATTTTTATTTCATGCTAATTATAATTCCTCTTTGGTTAGCTTGTGTGCTTAATCTATCTGAGTCTCCCTCACAGACACCCGAAAAAAGCAAAACCTTGGACCTTAACTATCAAGTCTTGCTTGCTCTGAAATCTCATTAATTAGTTTGCTTTATGACAGAGGCGATCCCTGTTAAGAACCATCTCATAAACCGCCTCCGCATTGCTTCTGTTCAACTGGGCAGCTATCAAATCAGCCGCAGAGAACATTCCTTGCACCACTTCACATGACAGATGCAACCAACTCCCATCTGCCGCTCCTCTGCCTGTATTTCATTGATCCTCCCACTCCCAGAATAGATTTGAACACAATGATTCACCAGCCAGGTAAATTGGAATAACCCTGACCATTAGTGAATTAGTTTGCTCTTTAAAATCAACCATTGATCCCCAAGCTGAGCTGATTGGTTGCTGACCAACCAGAGAATTTAATTATCAAACATAGTGTTGCTTGCTCAGCCATGTTTTCTGAAGGTTAGGGTGCCACTGCAGTCCTTTTTAAAAACACGACATGACCAAGGCGAGAGATTTGGTTGGGGGAAGAATCCACTGCAAATGAGGTTAGCCACAGCCAGCCCTCCCATCCCTCTGTTGCTTTCCAGCAATTGCAAGTGGCAGACCATTACCACGCCTTTCTAGACATGACTGTGAGTTGAGCAATAATTATTCTCTGAATTGAAATGATAGTGGTTTGGCATATTTAGATGCAGTTCTGCTCTCTCCTCATTCTGTCATTCCACTGCATGGATCTTTCATGTATCTCACATAACCCTTTGGTCTCCCTGGGGTCATATTAATATGAAGTATGTTAAAATAACCCAGAGGAGAACAAAAATTAATTCTGAAGCTGCCAGCCATCCATAACATTACGTCAAAGGTTTTGCTTCACTACATGCATTATACCACTATCATAGGGAAATAAATTCACTCTGAGGCAGCAGTGCTGATAACGGCTCAGCAAAAACTATATCTACTTAGATCCATTCAGTTACTCTGACAAATAATGTAGACTATAAATAATACATATTGGTGACCGGGAGTCATGTGTGAACAATGGACAGACAGCATAGAAATATTAAAAGGATCCAGTCCCATTCCCTCAAGTCTACCTGTCTCCTTGCAAACGGCTTCACTCCTTCCTCATCCCTGGGATTTAGAATACAAATAAGCAGAACAAGCCTCTCCATTCTTATGAACTTTATAGAATAAAGAGGGACACTTGGGCCCCCACACAGGGGAGGGAGGAATTGATTGGCAAAGCAAGTGACAGGACCAGAATGGAGATTGAATCCCCTTGAAAGAACCAGAATGGAGGAGGAGTTGCAGCATGAATAAGGCTGTTTAAAAAGAGGATAGAGAAAACAAGCCCCCCTTGTCCTGTCTGGTGATTTCCTGAAGCAGACATCCTCCCCTTTTTATCCTGCTTATTCAAGGGTAAGCATGTTCCTCTCCCTGTCTCTTCCTCTCTCTGTTTTACTAATTCACTCAGAAAATAACACTTTTGCACAAAACACCATCAGATGCACACACACACAGACACACACATACAAATAATCTAGACATATCTCCAGACAAATATGCAGAATGCTTGAGACGTAGTACTGATGTACTTTGTGATCTAATGCCTCACCTTGAAACAATAACATTAGGATAGAAAATTAATTTGAAAACTTGCCATGAGGCTGATGAGTGATTGGGGACCACAACTTTTGTTTTATTAGCTGCTGTTTGACAAATAGCATTCCAATGTCATTTACTAGAATTCATGACTTAGAACTGATGAATGCACCAGCCCTGGATACCACTAATGTAAGTTTCATAACATTTAGTCTGTGCTGTATTGGTTTTTATGCTAGGTGATTGTTTTCTTTTATGACTAAATGCACAAATAACTAACATTAGCTCCTGTAGGGAAAGTCTCATGTGGGTAGCATTGTTTTTCTAGCACACAGGGGGAACTGTAAATCGCTCTTGTAAATCATTTAACTTTTGTTGAAATAAATAAGCAGCACGGCAACAGTATCTGTTTCATGCTGTGCTGCAATATCTGGATGCTGTCGTCTTTTATGGCTGTTTGGCCCGCTTCTTTTAAAAATTTAAAGAAAATAGGTATGTTTGACATGTGGTATATTCAGGACTCAACACTAAATACAATGAATACTCTGTAACCTTTGTTTAACCCTGCTCTAACCCTGCTTTAATGTATGCTTTCTTCTTTGCTTCTTTCTTCTTTGCTTTTCCATGACACAATCAGCTTTTCTCTCAAAACATTCACACATAAATTAGAAGTAGATTATAAAAAGATTTTGTTCGGCTTGAATGTTGACTAGATTTGGGAGACCATGTCCTCAGAAACAATGTTTGTATTGGTTTCAGCATTCAATGAATAAAAAATGACAGTGAGTACTTCTCCTAAGACCCATGCACAGTGTTAAACATGTGCACTGTTTAAAGTATTTCACATTTACTCATGAGTATACCACATGCAAACATTTGAGTATTGTAACATTCTTCCAAATACTTTTAGTTACTGATAAAAACATATGTTTTTTTTATGGTAAATTTTGGTTGGAACTGCCTTTTTGTTATTATAAGAGCGTCTTTGAGCACATAAACTCAATAGATGGAGTTTATGTGATTTCGAACTTTGATGTGATCTCTTTGCAACACATATTTTCTTACCTCAAAATTCTCCATCATCCCTCTTATGGACAATGTTTTTCTCCAGGGTGCATTGGTTTTACAATATGAGACTGCCAAATTTGTAAAGATTGCATGTGGTACGTTAATTTTGATTGGTCTGTCAGCATAAAAACATTCTTCCATGGCACAAAAATGCTCCACATTTTTAAACTTTGTGGGTTTTTTAATAGCACGATCCCCATTATCAAGACAAATAATATCTCATAAAGTTTGAAAATAAGATTTCAATTAAAGGAAATCTCACCATGTATATGCATTTTGAGTGGTCTTAATTACTCATAATTGTGAAAAATCCCTCTATTTGGACAGTCGGAATGGTTCTGATCTACCTGCGAATATAGTTTATGGAGAGATGATATTCAGAATAAAAAAAACAAAAAGCAAAAGGGAAGAAAATCTTCCATGAGTCAATGGAAGACAGACAGATGTCAACATGTGAAATAGAATCTTGGCTCATAGAAATTCAAACACAGATTCATCCTCATCCTGTGGCCACATGAATGTAAATATTCTCACTGTAGGAGAGTTTCAGGGACTCAGACAGCAATGACGCCTCGAGTGGTAGGAATGACAAGATCTGTTGGATCAACTGCAAAGGTGATTTTTACGGGATAGGGACAATCAAAAGCACACACTGACTATTTTAGCGTCAAAACAATAGGTTATGGTGAGTGACAAAAATTAATCAATTATTGTGCTACAAATGGAACATTTCCATAGAAAATATAGCATATATTATGGTTGCATTATATTATAATTGAGTTTTAATACTTTGTATCATATGCCTTGATTGTAGGTCTTCAGTTTCCTGGATATAGTCACATCTAATATAAAATATTTTTTTCCCGAACCCACATCTAAATGTAACATAATTCATTCATATTCCAGTTTGACTAATTTCTTATCCCAGGATGTTACTTATTGCTGTTTTGTTGAGTTCCCTGGCATCTTTGAGGCATGCATTAGATGTGGTTTGCAGTTAGTGTTCTGACACAGCAGTCGGGGGGATAATGGATGCTGACGTCATTTATTAGTCTATATTTATGAGCAACAGTCGCTCAACATATTCCAAACCACCAAGTGACAATTTGTTGTGAAACTAACCAAGAAATGTATTCACTGAAAGACTGAAGGCCTTTTTCATTAAAAAGCATTTTTCATCCCTTACAAATGGTGTGGGTGTTGATTTTAACAATTGATTCTAGTCTGTTGATGCAATGGTGTGAAGCTCACCAATGACAGATGATGGTAGACAGATGGTTCATCTGCTCACCTGCCAGGTATTTTTCCTAAGTGCTTGCCCTTTTCCAGACATTCCACAGACAACTTGCCAGATGGTCGTGTGTAACTCAACTAGAATCTCACATAGGCTTAATATCATTGTATTTTCCACAGTCAATTCAAAGTTTGCAAATGGATAATGATAGCATTTACTGTACTTATAGTATTAGGTAGTATGATAATTTGCAAACAACAATCATGCATGTTCTTTTCTAGCGATTTCATATGAACATGCTGACAATAAACATTCAGATGTTTTGAAAATACTTAAAGTGTACATTTTTCAATTTCCTATAAGTCCTATAAGTGATTAATAAGATGAATTCTTTCGAGTCTGATCATACATTTTGGTGTCTATGTGAACATTTGCAAACTTTCAGGTGTATCGTTGAACAATGTCAGCTTAGTCCAATTGTCACCATTTCCCATATCTTTTGGGAAATGGTGACAATTTTAAAGTTTTGTCCAAAGTTTTGTCCATTTTAACCAAAAATAAATTAAACTTATTTATTTGGTCAGGACCGCACTTGATGGAAACAACTGAAAATTTTAATGTATCTTTGATGTTGGCTACATCGGTTGATATTCAATTGTTCCTGATCATTCCTGTCATTTTTCAATAATAGGAATTGAACTAATTTCAGTCACACTAGGAAAATGGGATGCTATTACGTGACAAAGACAGAAAATAATAAGAAGGATCATTTTATCAGTGTGTCACCATTTAGTTGTAACCCAAGATTTCCTTCGCTTTTTATGATGTGTTATGGTCTAACAAGCCATGAAAAAGGGAATTTTTACATCTATGATAGTGACATTCTTGCACCGCAGCCAGAAGTCAGGGTTCTGTAACTGTAATACTTCACAGTGCCAATTTGATGTTTACCTCACAGTCAGATATGAACAATGTATCATCATAATAGATAAAAAAACTATTTGGATTTCTCACATTTTTAATGGAAAATTATGGGATTAATGAAATAATGGAGGTAGGTGTTCTTTGCATGTGTTAGATAAAATATACACAATCAGGGCACAATTAGGTTCAGCTGTAATGTCAATAGATAAAACTTTCTCCAGCAGTAATTGACACCACTGTGTAAAGGGAGATGATGTTCTTCCACATTAGTGGCTTCAGAGTGTCATAACATATCATAAAGCACTGTTCTAACCTTGTCAGAACTTATCGAGACACCAATTACAGACAGACAGGATGTTCGTCATGCTCATCTGCAAAAAGATTAACACTCCTTCTGCACAAAAGTGCAAACTCTGTGGCTTTCTGAAAACTCCACAGAGGCACAAAGGTTGAACGATCTGAGAAGAGGAGAAAATAAATTCACACCATGTCACAGGAAAGTGACACTGACAAGGGTACTATCGTATTTGTTCAGTACAAGACAATTAACCTTACTCTATGACTTCTACTTGTACTGCTAAAATAGACTGTCATATAACAAAGCTCTTTTTTGTGCATCCCTACCCCAACCCCCTCCTCCCAACTTCTTTTGTCTCCTATCAGGTCTCCACATAATGGAGCGAGAATGAACAGAGAGCGGCTGAAAAAAAAGCATGAACTGGAGGTTTATTGAGGTCATCTGCTTCCTGTTTATATGGGACCATATAACAGTTCAGTCTTCCCGCCAGGACCTGTTGGCTGCTGAACAACATGTCACCAAGCAATATGACTGGCTCATCTCTGACCGCGGACCTTTCCACCACTCTCGGAGCTATCTGTCCTTTGTGGAAAGATTCCGCCAAGGATTTACGACGAGATATAAAATTTATAGGTGAGTTCACTTTCAGCCTGTGTACTGATGCCACTCATACTTTTTAGAAGAATGTCTCTTTTAATGCTTTTGCTATTTTTAGATTTTTGATGCAAAAAGCTGAACTGTGTATAGTTTTGACCCATTACTATTATATTTAGATGGGATCCGTCTCAGAGCTATAAATTCTTTATATGTTACCAATAAAAGGCAACATCCAAGTGTCTTACGCAACGTTAGCTGTTGCTTTTTTATTTGAACCAAATTTACAGTTTTCGAACAACAGGATCAATGATAATAATAATAGTAGTAATAATAATAATAATAATAATGTAGGATTCTATCAGTGTCTGTGAAAACCTGAAAACCTGTGTCTGTAAAATTTGAGCTTTTAATGTTACTGGTCCATAGAAACCATATCAATGGATGCAGATTGATGGTTTTGTAATTTTTACTAACCTAGATAACTTAACTGATAAGTTTAAAAAAGCACAGGTGATTAGTATATAATTCAACTGATGTAGAATATTTCCAATATATACAGATACTCTTTATGAAAAATGAGAGTGGTGAAATATGACATTATGGATTGGACTTTAATGGTCAGCATGTTGCAATGAATAAAATCTGACAACACTATGACTAACGGTTTAAAATGATGTGAAACTCATTTTGCTTAATGATTTACAATGTGATCTAATGTTTAAATGGAAATTCAATGTGGTCTGATTTTGTAATAAGTTAATTAACTTTTCATCTAAAGTTTTAAAACTGCTTTTCCACTCCGTTCCAACTGTCACTGTCAGTCAACATAATTTTATTATTATATAAATACTCAGAGCTTGGACATAAAAGAAGAAATACTCCTGTACCAATAGAACCTCTACAAGAAAACAGTTGTTTTTGCCTGAGTGAGTATAATGTAGTTTGGAGATTTGTAAACTGTCTGTGTAATATGAAGGATCACTTTTTCAAATGTGTCCCTCCATTTCACAAAGTAACGCTTCTTACTCAGCTTAAACCATCGTCTCTCGATAACATCAAAGTGGAAGACAGATGTGTTCCACATTTATTTGTTATTCAATGTGCAACATAAAAAAAAAATAACTGTGATCTTCATATCCAAAAATATGGATGGATGGATGGATGGATGGATGGATGGATGTTTCTTAATATGGCCCTGCCTGTTTCGGAATACACAAACACTGAGCTACACACGGTCCAAATGTAAATTTAGCCAAACTCTTGTAATGTTAAAAAAGTATGTAAGGCCACAATTCTTTAAGTCAAGGAAAAATCATAAAAAAGTGGTCCATTCATGATTTAGTTTTTTTTTTTATTATTTTTTTTTTTTACTTGTAGCAAACCCCATGTGGAATAAATAAGGCTTAATCTCTGGGAGACCCATTAACATTCCTGTGTTGGATTTTTTTACTCAAATCTGCCACAGATGGTGAGACTTCATCAGCTTTTGGGAAGATAAAAATCAGTTCTCTTTAAGATAACTTTTTTTCTCCGAGATGATTTGAATATTATTTATTTCATCTGAATCATTCAAAACATCTGGCTGCTGCCAGAGTAAAAGATGTCTGAAACTCTTCAGGTCCACTTTTACACATCCCAAAGGGATCCCTTAAAAGGATTGTATTATGTTTGCCATTTCTAAAACAATGATTTGATAATTTACTTACACTTAAAGAAATATATTTTCAGCTTTGGTAAGTGTGTTTTTTTGTGTTAGCACATGATAAGATGACATGCATGTAGTTTCTTATTCTGATTTTTGACCTTATGGCCACTCATCCGGAATCAAAAGATCTTTTAGTATGTCCACCATAAAAAAAAGCAATTAACACTCAATAGCTTGTTTTACTGCTAATACAAACTTTTTTTTCACATGAAAAAAGATGATTCAATTGTACAATTAATTTTTTGTCTCACCATCCCTTTGTCTTTTTATCTGTACTTTACTTACAGGGGTCGTAACCCAGTTCAAACATAGAGGCAAAAGCACAATACTTGGATGGCTAAAGACACTTTATCAAAACAACATGTTGTGATCCATCTGCTATCTCAGAATTACATAAAAACTGAAACAAAGTAATAGTCTCATTTGCCACATGTTTTGGCAGTCTATTTGCAGAGTTTGTTCTCTATCTTTCCTCCCTCTTTCTTGGTAACTTGCCACAGCCCTGGGTCCTCCCTGGCTTTCTTGCCTTGATACTGTCACATGAACAGTAAACAATGTATTTGCATAATGTGTAACTTGACAGAGGAGGATGTAACAGTAAGGCATGAATCTCAGAGGTAAAACTTCAGAAGCTGCTTTCCACAGATACTGTGCAGACGTCGAGGGCTTTCTATGATGCTGCAGTGATTTGTTAAAAAAAGAGATTGTGTATTTGCTTGTCTGGTGCTGCTGGGAATATTGCTGGACCCAGGTGGCTCCAGTTTTTTCTCACTTTTAGCAAGCCATTAGTGGCATCAAATTCAGCCATCAGTGCTAGATATCTCTTTACCCATGACAAGGCAGTTAAAACATGCATTAAGAGTTTGAGAATGTAGTTTTCCAACCTAATAAAAATTAAATGACAACAACCAATGATCCACACATCTGCCAAGTGTCTGAAGACAAGACAAAATAAAGTTTGTTAGATCCATTATAGTTTTACAACCAAAGTCTAGTCTAAGAAAATAGACTAAGTGAAAAATACTTTTGAGCACAAGGTATAGAAAAA
>JABUIW010000124.1:8394772-8506195 GCA_013363375.1 Menidia beryllina | reverse complement strand
ATATATATATATATATATATATATATATATATATATATATATATATATAGAGAGAGAGAGAGAGAGAGAGAGAGAGAGAGAGAGAGGCAAAAGCATGATCGATTCCCAAAAGGTCCAAATGCATTTGGAGGACTTTTTAAAGAATTTTTATTCAAGCTTGACCACCACTTAATTTCAATGATTAGTACATCTCCAGCTATAGTGAGGGGGGAGGAAATAATTTACATCAGCTGGTGCAGAGTTTGGCTCGAATGAAATCATACATACCCTCGGTCCTCCTTGGCAAATGATTGCCCAGCCGTGCTCTGCTCTAACAACCAATGAGGACTGAATCGCTTCGTAAATTTCCCCAGGGACTGTCTCTGCCTCAACGATTTAGTAGTGGAAAGTGGTTGAATCAGATTTGCAGAGAGACAAAGCATCCATTCCATTCGGGTTCACTTATCAAGAGAGATTACCCCGGAGGCACGCCGTATGGACAATGCCAACCTGATCAGCAACAAACAAATCTGCCCCATCTTTAATAACATGGGCACAGTGCCTGTTTGAAGGATAAACACAGAATTAGAAGGTTCCAGCCTCTTGTCTGGTACTTTGAAAAGGTCATTGTCGCCTGAAGGCGAAAGACACACCACAAGGCACCAATTATCCTCTCCCTGCAGACTTATGTCTTTTAAGGAAATTTTTTGGAATGTGCCTTTTGTAAGCAATTGGCACTACTCTGTCATTGCTGATTGCAATCTTCAAACTGTGTTTTTTTTTTTTTTGTTGCTCTCTTTTACATGTAAGTGTACATATCACATTTGTTATTCATCATTCAAAAGAAAGCCACTTTTACTCTTGTATGCATATCACAGTTGTATCGGGCCTGATCTGAATAAGCTGCATCAATGTGTGCTTCAGTTAGTGGTGATATTCAATGGCCTGTTTTGCTCACACTAGCATCTCTCATTCTCTTGCTTGTACTCTATTATGGGGTCGAATGTGTTTCAGATGATGTTTGGTCTTTGTTCGCAGAGCTCTATCTCAGGTTCTTGTCTGCCTGAGCAAAAATTCAATATAAATGCAAATCTGGTCGCCATTACTGCATTTTAAAGGCATCAAATCAGTATTGCACTGTAATAAAAAAAATGCAAGACGAGGGTTCTTATTTAGGATAAAAAATATTTATGAAAATGCATTGCTCTGATTGATCCAACTTTGAAATGCAATGTAAACGTGAATGAATGAAGTTTGATAGGCTGGTTGTTGAACCAGTGCAAATCAAAACCCACATAGTGTATTCAAGATTCTGGACACAACCCTGAGATTAGTGGTGAAAAAATAATGCTGAACAAAATTACAACCTGCATGTTGACAACAGTGGTGTGTCCACTTCTGTACCAAAAAAAAAGATTGTTAGTACAAACACAATAAATGGTTGATGTTTAATCCCAGAAGTAGGCAAAGACTACTCTAGAAAAGAGAGAAATTAAGCCATTTTGTTTCCGATATTTTATCTCTACCTCAGTGTGTTTATATTTCTTTTAAAGCCATTTTGATACAGAAATGAATGCATTTTAGTTTGTGAACTCTGCAGTCGTGTTAATGATTGGAAACAATTTCATAACAGACTCATGAGCATTACATAGTAGTGACAATGATTTGATTTAAATGAATGATTATACTTAAAAAAAGTCATTTCAAATGTGTAAGTATTGTGCTTTTGCCTCTATGTTTGAACTGGGTTATGACCCCTGTAAGTAAAGTACAGATAAAAAGACGAAGGGATGGCGAGATGAAAAATTAAATGTACAATTGAATCATCTTTTTTCATGTGAATAGATACATTATTCCAAATGACAAAATGTTTCAGGGTCATCAAAATTGTATTTGGATTATTGGTCTGTTTGAACCTAAAGGCTACCTACCATCAAGGAATGGAGAGGTAAACATGTTGGTTCCAACTCAAAATACTGAATATAGAATACGCATTTCCATTTAAACTGTCAAACTGGTATCACTATCATGTGATATCTTTCATATGTGATGAAGGTTTACGTTAATTGTTAGTATTTCATGCATTTTTAACTGAACATCATCTAATCAACACTGATATCTGAATAACCTATTATCAGTGTGAGTTATTTGTTAAATGCTGATGTGGGTTTTGTATTTTTTGTGACTCATCTATATTGAAAAAGTAACATGAAACAAGGAGCAAGATTTGTCTTACTCAGTTCTTTCATTACTTTGGATTAGCCGTCTGTAATTGTATGGAAGGAAGGAGGATTTTATATAGTTGGCAGATTTGGTGAAAAAGGCTGCAACAATGTTTAATTCTGTAGGGTCGAGCAAAAGGGAGACAGAGGGAGATGCAGTCCGGAAGTAGGAAGGATGAAACAGAATGACAAAAGAGGACAGAGACATTAAGGGGTCTGGAATGCAGTAGGCAGTGGGACAGGGAAGTGCTAAGAGTGTGTAATGAAGAAAATGAATGTAACTGCAAGAGACGTGAAAAAGGGTCCAAAGAGTTCAGCCTCTAAACAAGGAATCGGGAGGCGGACAGGTGAGCTAGCAGTGAGGTCATGCTCATGGAGGAACACAGGTGCAATGAAGTGACTCAAGTGACTCACAAATACAGGATAGCTAAGCACAGCACTCTTTTGCAAACATCTATAACCATGTATTATTAAAGCCTTCTTAGATCATCATAGCCTTGTGTTTTTCATCTGTCGAGGAATTTCCGCTTGCAGTCATGAAAACAAGTGTTGTTTATACGAATAAAAAAGTCTGCAGTACACAACTATTTCATTCCTCAATCTACCATTGCACTGTAGATTATAAAAAAAAAACACTTTTGTGGAAGGACAAAGTCTCTGTTAACACTGGTGGGGGTTAGTATAGTGGTGAGTGTCCCTCTCTGTCACATGGGAGACATGGGTTCGATTTCCCCCGTCAGGGAGCTACACATGTATATATTCCAATTTGTGAGTTGCTTAGGATAAAAGCATCTGCTAAATACACAAACAAAAAAATACATTAATATTAACTTTGAGACAATGTCAAAAATCATTTTGTCCTCTGTTGATTAAAACATAACGTTTTGTTATGCTGTTATGGTCTTGCAGGTTTAACCCTGTAATTCTATATGTATCATATATGATACATACAGTTTCTGAAATGTTGTCTGAGACTTTTTGCACCCATCAGTGGTAAAAACATTCCTCAAGACCCTGTTGTACGCAATAAGAGATACTTGATAAGAGTGGACAGAAATATTATGATTGCGTAGTCACTCATAATTTTTGATAATTGAATATACTGCACAAAAATGATTTCTGTTTTTTTTTTCAGATTTTGTTAAAGGGCCAAATATAGACCTAAAAAAAACTCACTAATTTGTATTGGGTTAAGCCTCATGTTGCTTGTCGCTGTACGTCACAGTGCTGTCATGCAGACAATGGAACACATGGACAGATCCCCAGTCCATCACACGGGTGACATGGATTTGTTTGCAATTTTACATACTAATGTAAAACTTAATTCTGACAGTCAGACAACCTGAGATGACCAGTGATATGTATGTTCATAAACCTATTTTTCCCATTTTTTTCTTCCTGGTTGAAGTAAGTGTTTTACGTGTATACAGTCTTAAACCATCTCTTAGCCAACGTGATTTTGTAAGTACAAATACTTTAGATACTTGGTGTCTGTCTTTGTTTATCAGTATTTTGTAGTTGTTTGGGGTAAACCAACAGGAGCTGATCTTGGGTGGGACTTCATGGTACTTTCCTTCTCCAACCCAGTGGTAAAAAAACCCTACTGTGGGATGACTTAATTACTGGCAAGGAGGAGATGGTAATTAGTGGAGAAACAGGAGGCTAGAAGAAACTGTCAGGGTTAAGTACTGACTAATTCACTGCGTGGGACGCCTGAGCCACTCTCCCTTGAGACTGAATACAACGTCACCACAAAAGCAACAAGCTCTCAAGAGGAGATAGTGGAGAAGCCATGCCTCCTATTACCATTTCTGTGATGTGGTGATTGCATCTGTTTAATCATAATACGTATCCCGCCAAAGAGAGTCCTAATAATATCACTGAGGTGTATGTGATGAGAATAAAACTTTTATACTTCAGGGCAAGAAATAATTGGGCATATTGTTCATTAAAAGTAAAAAAAAGTACCATTTGTAATTTTTAAATCAAACTTATTCAAAATCTGTGGACGTTGTTGAATCCCCATTTTATTTCTTGTTTCCCTTGTTGACAGTGATTGAACAATTTCAAAATGTGATGATGAGATTTCAGAAAAGAAGGCAGAGACCTTGGCAGTTCCATTTCATACTGCTGAAACAAGCTCTGAAGACAAAGGGGGGTTGCTTCACTGGTGGGGAAGGAGCCCAGGTCTCTGCAGGAAGTTCAGACACTGGGTAGATGAAGTACAGCTCATGTTTATGTGTAGAAGAGGTTGTGGGACCAATCTCCAAGAGAGGGTCTGGACTTATTTTACTATGGATTTATCTCAGGTGAGTGCCGGCTGGCAGGGGTTGACTTATTCACATCCCCCACGCGGTGCTCTCAAATAGTAATTGATGAGAGGATGGTTTCCCTGTGCCTACTGTTGAGGGAAAGGGGTTTGAATGTGATTTGCACTTATATTCCCTGGCAAAAGAGGACTTGTTCTTGTTGAAGCCTCTGTGAGGGATGCTGTACTGCAGTTGGAAGGAATGGTATGCCTGATCCATCATATCTCTGCTGGAATCATCCATCTCTGTTAGACTGCAGTCATGATTTTACCAGAATAAAACTCCATGTTCTACCAAACGTAGCAATCATATGGCCACATGTCTTGGACTCATGGGTGAGGAGTGGAGTTGAGCTATCAACATATCAACACCTAGTAGTGAATTGGATCAGGTTGCCAGGAGAGGATGTCAGACATGCTCTGTAACAGGATGCCATCTTCATTAGAAACTGTGCAATAGACTATTGTGCCTTCACAGCATTACATGGCTTAGGGGCCACATCTGTGGATATAGTTGGCCCTTGTTGTGGAGGCAACCCACAAACCTGATGAACATGTGAGGTTCAAAATTGAGTGTTTGCAGAACTTCAACTTATGAGAATCTTAAGGACGCTTTTTCTCCTTAAATATATTTTGAAGCTGTAATGTTCTATGTGATGAGGGGTTTGCTGAGCCAAAAGGTGATCCTCATTCCCACTGTTACCTTTTGTTGTGAGCTGTGGTTAGTGGTCAAAAATACCAGCTCAGGGGAAATTAGCTTTCTTTGAAATCACCTGTACCTTTTTAGAAAGTGTAGGAAAGTGTGTTGAAAGTAACACATTTAACTGTTTTAATAAAAATATACAATTATCATGAATGGCAGCAACACATCTCAATCAAGTTGCAACATGGTTAATCCTGTTGCAACCTTCTCAAAAAAATTTCTGGGAGCTGATATGCCCACTTGTTACATTCTTGGCAAAGGAATATAGACCTATTCATGTCTGTACAATAGCCTCTGCCATGTTTGATGTATATTGGACTTCATTGTGCCCCAGCATCTGAAGTCTTCCAGTTGTCATAGAAGTTATTTTTTTTGGTTGAGCATAGTTTCTCTGAAATATGCAAGACATACTGTACTGTAAACAATTGTACATACTTTAAAATAGGCCAGAGTATAAATCACTTAGAAAGTTGTATACTACGCAGCACTTATTGCATCTCTCTGTGTTTGCAAGTTTTCTCATCCATAAGCACCAATGCAGTTTGAATTGATTTAGACTTTTTCACAGCCCGACTCAAATTGATTGAGATTTCTCATGTTTGTCTCATCTGTTACTGTGTATACCCTGCGATGGACTGCCAATGTTGCCAGAGGGTACCTCGTCCTCTAACTGATGGAAGCTGAGTACCTCAACATCCCTGAATTTAAACAGATAAGCCATAGCAGCATGATCACCTGCATAATATAGATTTTGCTGTCATCATCCTCTAGAAAGACTTCTGAACAATTTAGGTGTGGTCAAAGAACATCTGAAGGTGTCCCTATGCCAGTGTATTATACCAGGATGATAGCAAAGAATCCTTTGGGCCCTGCAAATTGTTGGGATGGTCTTTGAGTATTGGGCTTGCTTCCAACAGATTATATCAAATCCTATCAGATTAGTGTATGGCGATCTTAAGGGTCAAGGTTACACCTCAGACTCAGTGCTGTTCCTCTGTGGAAAGCTGAGGAGTGGTGTTGCCATAGTGTGTGGATAGGAGGCAGTGATGTCCAAATCTGGCCCTTGAGGGCTGCTGTCCAGCAGGTTTTAAATGTTTCTGGATACAGAAACACCTGGTTAGGATCACATTTATTAGTTCAAAAGATTGTTAAAGTCTGCATAAAGTTGCTACCAATGGATTGATTTGAATTAGCTGTTTTGAGGCTGAAAGAATTCAAAACCTTACAGGGCAGGGGCCCTCGAGGTCCAGATTTAGACATTGGTGCTTTAGGGGGTGATTGGTCTACAGAAAACTTTAGGTCATTGTCAAAATGAAATCCACGGGAATTATGAAAAGCAAATGTTTCCAGAGGAATCTGAGTGTTTCTTAAGTATCTTAAGAATAAGATAATTAATAATAAGATATTATGCTTGAAGTACAGAATGGCTCACTTCCAAAATGAATGAATTAAAATTCACCCATCAGACCTAAAAATACACAACCTTGCAATATGTTCCAGTTCACAATGTGTCTTTGGAATTCTCCAGCTAAGGTGTCTTTCCTCTACTGCCCCTTTGTCCTGCAGTCAGCACATGGCTTTGGTGCTTTGTGCGACCTACACCACTCTAAAAAAAGGCTTATTCTCAGCCATCTGCAGAAAAACTGAGTGTATACAGTTACCTCTTTAGAGATAGGACAAGGAGTTAGACAGCTTGATATCCTAAGAAAAACTGTTTTGATATCCAGGACATCTCTTAAGCAGGTTTAACAGTAATTAAATCTTTCTCATTTGCAGACATGAAGCAGCAGTGACATGAAAATTGCATCTAGCTTGCACATGCATGTAAAATCCTATAACAGAAAGAGAGTACAATTTGAACATAGGAAAGTGCGGTTACAGCTGTCAAGTATCTGCACAAAGAACACAAAATAGATTGGAATAATCCTGTGCACTATAAAAACCTTTGATCAACATGTTTGTGCTTGACAGAATATGCATGACTCTCTGAGTATGAATTCATTTCTTTTTTAATTTCACTCAAATCATCTATAAAAATTACGAGAAATACTTCCAGTCTGTATCTTTAATTTTTTTTCTCTTTTAATCACAAAACAAATTGGAATTTGTCGCTCAGCTTAAATCTAACCTGCAAGTCTTGTACAGTGTTGAAGCAAATCTAAGAAGAATGTACTTGAAAAAATACAGTCACTCATTGTTATCTTTTTTTTTGTAATTGTGTTTTACAATGATTATTTTTAACACTCAAAGATCTGTCAAACATGTTGTGGTCATCAAGTTAATTAGTTTTACTAAATGATTAAAGCATCTCCTAGCAACACATTGCTCGTCAAAAAAATTTTAACTAAAAAGAGATGGTTGGGTTGCTTTATCCCAACATATACAAGTGTAAGGCAAAGAGTCACATTATTTGGGCTAAACAACAAAATCAGAAGACAGGAATCATCAACATAATTAAGTGTTATCTAGAGAATGACACATCAAACAAAATCCCTTTTTTTTTTTTTACATTTACATATTTAGATTAAACAACCATTTTATGGGACATATGGTATTTAAGTGTTTGTTCAGTTAGATTCCAGCAAGTAAGCATTTCAAATAAATTGACTAAATTTCTGAATTGCACTGCCTTTTTTATTTCTAAAACAAAACTTTACTCTCATAGATTGCATGACTACCCCTAGTTTTCCCCTGTGGTATGAAACTTTCAACTTTCATTTATTTGTTGCATTGGCTCATTATAATTTTCAGTCATTCCCTGCATACACGGTCAGACGAGTTCATCATCAACAGAACTTCTCACATTACACAGTTAATTAGATTTAGACACATGCTAATATAACTCACCCGTGCATTGGCTTCCGGCTGCATGTCCCATCGAATTCTTGAGATTAAAGCGAATTAAGAGATTGTTTATGATTAGATCCATTTTAATTTAATTGCCTCATCACAATCACAAAGAACACTAACAAAGCTATTATGCCAGCAATCAGAGGTAATCAAATTCCATTTTATGATATGCTCACATTAAGCGTAAATATAACTGAGATGACTATACATATATAGAGTAAAAGCATAAAGGCTATTTGATTTAATCTCACTGCAATAGTGAAAAATACCATCCAAATGTAAACTGTAAAAAAAGAAGTAAAAATCAGACATGATGGTTCTTTACTTCTTCCTATTTTTGTTGCTAGCCTTGAAAAAACGACTTTGGCTAAAGTTTGCAGAAGAAACGAACCCATGAAAAATATGAAAAAAAAATCCTACCAACCTAACTCTCAATTCTCAGAGATTAAAGAAATCCTTTCTGTTTTAATGTTGATCTTGTTCTTCAAAGTAACCTTGACATATCCTTTCAGCTCAATTGATTCTTTTCCGTCATCTCTCTCCTTCCTGCCTTTTTACTGCACTGATGACAATATAGTCATTACAACCCAGTGTTGCTGTTTTACAGTAAAGCACTTTCCATTAATGTTGCATGAAGTCAAACCTTAAAAAGTGGTTGGCATATAATGTTGATGACTAGTCGTAGTCGTATGCACTATAACGGACAATGGAATGAATTTATAAACCAGGATTACCAACAGACTTGTAACTAACTGAGAACTGCTTCTTTAATTGTCTCACAACTATACCAGTCTGACAATAATCATTAATGTAAAGGTACTATAATTGTATTAACCCAAATGCATGACAGAACAACTGACTTAACTACTTGAAGAAAAATGTGCTGTCTATTTGTGATGGACTGCGCAAACTATTTTCACTATCTTGACAGAGACCTGAAAACACTGACAGTGAGTCAAAGTGATTCACTTCTAACATATACCTAATTTTATCTAAATCCATTAGCTTGGAACAGTCACAGGGATATTTTTACATGGCCTCTGTGCTGGTGGTGCAGTGGAATTTCAAAATAGCTCTTCCAATTTCCCACACTGTTTACTCTGTGTTTAGAAATCCAGCCCATGCCACTATTGAAGCGGAAATAAATAAAACGAGCACAAGAAAACAGCTCTGCTAATATCCCACCTTCTTCTGCATAGTCCTTTGCTGTGCACTGGAGCATAAGATTAAGATTCATTTAATAATATTTAGAATAATATTCCACGGTTGAAATTCATGCAGGATTTCAATTGTATCTCTGTCTATTTGATTTATTACTAGGTTCTGGCCCCTCATTGCCAAGGAAGGCATGTATTCTTTGCCACCCTCCCAATCCCCAATGTTTTTTTCCCTTTCATTATGTCAAGCTGATACAGAATACTCTGGCAGCAAGGTACAAGATTCAAACTCAAAGAAATAAATGCTATAATTTCCCACAAGGGAATGTAGACCTGCAAATGTTTTCAGGGTATGCTCTTTCATTGATGGGAGTATGTGTCTGTACTCACTGCTTAATTTCAAATGTCAAAGATACAAGCTGTTTACCACTTATATCTGTCAGAATATACAGTTGGACAATGTTTTTTTTTTGTCAGTGTGTAGTATCGGTTAACACCGTCACCACACAGCAGGAGGGGTTCCCGGTACGAACCCAGGATGTACTCAGCTGCAATGACAGCTGGGATAGGTGGTAAGCAGTGTAGAAAATGAATCAATAGATGGAGTATGTAGTATTAAATTTTTGTTACATGACTTGTGAATGACTGAGCAATGGCCTATGCTTTGGATAGTTTCAAACACCTGTGAATAAATCTCTGGAGAGCAGTTCATGTTTATTCAAATTGTCCGTTCTTCTCCCCCTTAAAAATATTAAATTTTTACATGTGCTACTGATTGATCTTATGAAAAGATAAATGAAAAAAACCTGCTCTCAGATCTAAATCTTGGAGGCCTTTTTTCACAGCCCTATTGAGGTTTTCCTCTGTAGAAGTCTATTGTTGAGATGCAACACATACAGATATTTATAAACTGTACTATGCCAAATACTGGTCCAAATGCAATAACATCCATCCTACATCAGTGAAAAATGCCATATCGAAGTAGATGAGATCAAGCAGTAGAGTTTCGGTGCGGGAACACCATGTACACAATGAAAGGGAATAAGTCAATACTGTGTGGGAGGACAAAAATCGCTTCAAAAAGTCATTCATGCAGGAATTAGCCATTATTGGATAAAGTCTACCCCAGTCCTCGCAGCCTGCCAGTGTTTTCTGTGGAGACTGTTTTGAAGCACCACTATCAGTCAGCTAAGTATGGCTCTACGAGGGATAAAGTGGCAGAGTTTCAATCTAGAATGTTTAATGAGCTTTTGTAAATATTGCAGGATGCTACAGTATAATGGTAAATTATTTTCTGTGGGACCATTTTTCCAATTGATTTCAAAACATAGTTAGCATACTCCCAGTCTATATTGCAATGCTTACCCTTGTCTTTTCACGAAAGAATGATCTCATACCTGTATTCCTCAGGCTAATTGTCAGGCTAATTCAGTTTTCATTTGTATGTATTCTATTTAATATTATTAACAGATAAGCTTTGATAAAAGTGCTTTAAAAATTGAATGTAATGGTAAGAACTAAGTGTGTAAACATTAGATTCATGGCTGTGGATGCTTTACATACAGTATATATAGTATTTAGGGTACAGTTTATCCGGATATAAAGTGTTATGAAATACTCCAAGTGGAAAACAGTTTTAACATGTAGCGAGCTTAGAATTCTCTAAAATTAAACTTTCAGTCCACATTTTATAAATAACACTGTATAGTTGAGCCATAACGATCCCAACAATTTGAATACTTTGTATTCATCAGTTGTTGCTATTTTATTACAACATCAAAGTGAAAGTTACTTTGGCTTTACTGTTACTTTGATTCATATTCATATGCTTCATAAAGGAGTGATTTTTGCTTAAAGTGCACAGCACATTAAATCAACAGAGGTAACCCATAAATGATATTCATCAGAAACTGACATGGGTTAAAATTAATCAGAACATAATCACTAACTCTGAAAAATCCTGGAATGTAACATCTTTGTGTGTTCATTTGTGTTTTTTACTGTCAGACTTGCTTTGTGTTTTGTGTATTCTAATCTAATTTATGAGTTGTATGTATGCACTGCCAAGTCAGTTTCCCCTTTAATCTTTAATTAAAGAAATTCTCTTAACAAAATCAAATCTGTCTCCCCTCTATGCTGCCAAACTTCTCCAGCAAATGTCATTCATGGTTTGTCAAGGTGTTCTAATATGGGTTCCAGCAACAGGATCCCCTAAGTGTGCCTGTGGTGACACCCTGTGTGCGGTTGTGTCTTGCCCCTGTCAGAGCTTTAGGGACTCCTCAATTAATATCAATACACCGTTACTCTAATCTAAACACGCAATCGAAGTAAACCTAGAAGGCTGTCATTAGCATTTTTTTATTTACAACCTTATGTGTTACAGTTTCAGGAGGCCTTTTGTACCATCTTTTAACCAGAGATGAGTAACCATCATCATTTCTAAGCTGCCATGAATTAAAATGCAGATGTAACTAATATGTAAAGTAATTGTGATATCAAATATATCTTAACATCTTGTTTTTAACTATTTCAAACAGGACTTATATGTAAAATAAAGATCCTGGTGTTGACAAAAAACAACCCTGCAGGGGATGTCACGAGAAGTGAATATAAAAAACAACCATGACCAACTCAAATAGAGGAGAGGGCTGGAAGGGAGACAGAAACATAGAATAGATTGATGCTCAAGAAGCACCTTAGTTCTTTAAAATATACACACATCCTGAATGAATCACTCCAAAATTCACTCCATCGAAATATCTGTTTATATAATTGAAAATGAATCTTTAGATTGATGTATCAACATATCGAGATTGATGTTGTCCAAGTGTAACAAAAGAACGGAAAATAAATTCAAAAGGAATGTTTCCAAAATTACTACAGTTGTATACAGACCATCGACATGAGTGGACACAAAAACAATGTCATAATGATTTGAGCAGAAAGAATCCTTAGGTGGTAAAAATATGGAATAGATCCAGCACTTTGTGGAAGACAGTGTGGGCAAATCGTCAAAAGATTCTAAAGGGCAAAAACCATCTCTGTATGCCCATGATTTGCCAGCCCTCAGGCTCCCTGGAAAATCCACGATGAATATGTAATGGAAATGGTTGTTTGGACATTGGTGCTCATTGCAAAGGTGAAAAGCACAATTTGTGAATGTGGAATGATATATTCTGGCTTTGGAGCAGCGTGTTCAGCCAGTTGAAAGTTAAAAAAAGGGGGGAATAAAAAAATGCTGCAAAAGAATCCAAGGAATGCTGTCGAATAGCTGGTTTTATTAGGAATGATGTTTGAATTTTTTTTTCAAAACTGGTGTAATGCCGAACTTTGAACCACAGAATGCTGAATAAGTGAAAGGACTCTCTTCCACATTCTCAACACCTTCAAAAAACTGGGTCATTGTCGCAAATCTGGATTCCTGGTCAACAAATTTAATTTATTTTTTTGTTTAATTAAAAAATAAACTAAAAAACAACAACAATTTATCCAAAATTAGCTTTCATTTTATCAATGTCTTAAAACAATGTATTATAATCTCAATGTTAACTAATAGTTTTTTGTTAAATCTCTTTTAGAAATACTTTAGTTCAAATTATTTGAAGTTGATAAGTGCTAAGATTTTAATAAATTCTGTGTAATTCTTTCCGCGGGCGGAGGCAATTTGACAAAATTCTGGAATGATGCACTGAGGCAATAAATAAACAGTTACATCCCCAGCAAACATTAATTAATCCAGAATAATAGAACTTGAACACTGGCAGATATGTGTTAATGTACTTTGTTAAATTTTTAATTTGTGTTCAAGCTTCCAAATCAGTTACGCATTGGTTTTTGCATCCACTTGATCCTCAAAATTGCCTTTCATGATCATGAGCTTTCTCCGTAATTAGGCTCTGACAAGCATACATTTTATACCCCCCAAAAACTCTGTACACAGTTTCTGTTCTCATGATATGTGAGGCTCAAAATCTATTCAAAGCAGAACTTTGTTGTTTTTATGGCAAAGGAAGTCATTTTGACAGACCTGACTTCAGTTTCCTCGGCCTGCCTCGAGTAGCTTTGAACTTTTTGAACTCATATGAACTTGAGTCTAAAAAACAAAACAAAACAAGCAGTACTTTGTAATCAATGTGTTTTTGAGCTCTTTTCGTTTTGGATTAAGGTTGCCACACACAAACACACACATACACACACACACAGAGCCAAAAGCCGATTCATTTGAGCAGACAAACTGTTTTGAAAAAAATCATAATAATGATCTTTCCACCCTCGGTTTATTGAAAATAGATGGAGTTGGATGTTCGATTACAATAACATATTTCATCCCAAGTAACGTTTGTGTTTATTCGTGCCAAGTGTGCAGAGAACAAAATATTTGGATGCTTACATTGAGGGATTTATAAATTCAAGATGATTTTTGTTAAGATAAAAAGAACATGTCATCATGCAAATTGTCAGTCTTTTCTTTTCAGTTTTTTAGTAGGTTTTAAGCTTTTCTTTTGACTGGTATTCAGTCGCAAATCACTGTGCTATTTTTTTCCACAAATATCTCATTTAGGACCAAACACTCCCACCTTCCACTACCTTCTCACATGCTTCATAACCTGATATTCTCCACCACTCTGCTCAACAGCCCCTGCAGTATACATACTCCCAGTCTCCCACTACTCATTTGGCAGATTGTCCTCCTGTGCTCTGTTCTTTGCCTGCCTGCCTCTTTGATCCTGATTGTGTTTTTGACCTTGCCTATGTTTCTGAATTCTTCCTCTGCCTGCTACCTGTGTTTGTTTGCTTTGGTAAAGGTGTTGGGTAATAGGACGAAGCTAAATTCATGGCACAGTGTGGTCTAATTCATATTTTTTATGCTGAGCCCTGATTTGTTGTAAAGTGATTTACTCTGAATAATAATGGATCAAATTTAACATAGATCAGTCTTTAAAAAAATCCTCATGTTCAGTTCACAAAAAAAAATCTTACTAAATCTAACGAAGGTTTAATTTTGTGATGAATATGAACGACCAGAAAAACAACAATTTGCCACAGAACCTGCATGCTTGACTGTGCAGCCTTTTTATTGTTCTCCATAGCCACTCTGGAACAAAATGGTGGCCACACAATACGTCTGCAAACATGGCATGTAGTAGCAATATATTAAACATGCCATACACTTCTCTTCTTACACAGAGAGCCGAACAAGCTGTGACGGTGTGTAGAACCACTTCTAAAGATAATGGTGAATCATGTACATCACAGTCTCTACAACGTCATTATTTGACAGTGCCAGGCCTAAATGAATTTGCTCCTAATTACTGTAAGAGAAATTAGTGAATCACTATATTTTTTGCAGGAGCACTGTCAAAATACACATCAAAGGCCTCTTTATAAGTTAACAACACCTACGTTGAAATGAAAAATGGAGAACAGCTGTCTTGTTATCTCTGATTAGGTTGAAGGATTGTTCATGCAAGCCAACTTAAAATAAAGCCTGGCTATGTCCAACTTGCTTCAAAGTAAACCCCTCAAAAAGATGTCAGAAAAGCTTACCTCATTCTTGTAATAACCTGCATTGTGTGTTTAGCATTTGGATCAAAATGTATAAATGTATGTCTCTCAGATCAAAACCCTCTGAAAAAACATGATATTGCCATAATTATTTAATCATTCATTTATGCATGTCATTGTGTAACGCTTCCTGTATGAAGGTTGCAGGCAATTTTGCACTGGCAAATGTAATGCAGCTGACCTCCCAGATAAGTTACTTAAACACCATAAAGCGATAATCACCCCTGTTCCCATCTCCCTTCTATACAGCTCAATTCAATTTATCTCCTCTTAACTTCCTTTGATAGGTCATTAAACTGGTCTTGAAGCTATGAAGTAAAGTACTGAATCATGTCACAGGTTCCATCTGCTGGCATGTCTAATCTGGGCCAGAAGGGCTTAAGTGCATGTGGCCACCACATAACATTTTATATCATAATTGAAGTGACCGAACTGTGAGATGCATTGGATAACAATAAATTGAGATATAACACAGAGTGAAAGAATCAGAGAATATTAATTGACTGTGAATAGCAGCAAGCCTGTAGTATTATGATTGAGAAAATGTGTGTTTGAAGAGCTGAAAGATTAGAGAATATCCAGAAGACATCTTCAAGATATGTCCCAAAGTAGAGAAACACAAGTAATTTTTCTGACTTTCACTATGCTCTTCTTATTGATCTTTGATGGTAGTCCGATCACTTAAACTATATCTGATCACGATAAAATGATTTGTCCTTTGAGGGAGTTATCAGGGGTTTATCTGTAAAACTTGGCAGCGCCACAAAGATGCACATTTAACAGTTGACTGGGATTTTAAAAGACTAATACAAAGTGCTGAATAGAACATTTCAAATAGCTGTTTTCAAGATAGCCACACTAGGTGGACACATCGCTGACTGTATGTCCAAAAAAATAAAAGTCAACGACTGGTCAATTTGAGGAAACTCACTTAAACACCAAAGACATATAGACATTAGAGAAAACAAATAATGCCCCTCTGTTTAATCTTACAGTCCTTCTTCATAATTAAAGGTAATAGTGTAGCTACCAAGACAAAACATATACCATAAAATGGCTCAATATGGTAGCAACATATTCACACCTATACACACTGTGGCAACAGCATAATTAAACAGGCCTATGAAAATAGTTTCTTTACATCGGCACGATCCGAATCATTAAAAGTTACACTTAAACGCTGCATAGCATGAAAGGATCATAAACTTCTAATCATAAACACTTACAGATTGCTGGGGGACTGAGATGGCACACTCAAGTTTGTTTTTTCCATAAATAAAAAACACAACCAACTTATTTATAAACTAAATAACTATCTTAAAAAAAACAAATGCACTATAATTATAAAATGAGAAATTGGCTTTTGATTTATTGGTTTATTACATTTGCTGATTTACTTACTGCTGAAGTTAAGACTTTCAACATTACAGCTTATAAGGGCAGGGTGACAAAAACCCATTACAGATGACTCATTTTGGAAATACATTTTCATGTCACTGGGGCATCTGCTGAGCAATTCCTCAAGTGATGGAATAGCCCCGTGCTTTCAGACGCAGTGAAAATCCTTTTTGTTCTGCACCTTCTGGTGATGTGTATGGATGTGTCGCTATTAGCTGTATTAGTACGCTGTCGTGAAAGGTGTTTGACTGAGGCAAACAAGCAGCAGACAGGGTTTTCATAAACCAGCACTTGTCTGCCTTTAAACACATATTCTGCAGAGTCTGAAATATAAGAGTAGCTTTTCTGAATGCTTGACTGCAGGTGCACATGCTCTGGAAGGGAGACATGGATGGTGTTACTGCAAAATTAAGTACATCCAAAGGGAAAAGAGCATAATTAGCAATCCCGCATGCATAATAATTTGGTACTTGTTTTGGATACATTGTGAATACACATTTGTTTTATGCTGTCTGGTCACATCAACCAGTCAAAATGTGGTATACTGCAGACATTTACTCATCTACATTTTTCTATAGTAGTTTCATAAAAGTAGATTATTTATAAATGTATTTTTTCCAACACACGCCAGTAACAGATTCACAAATAGATGTCCAATAGTATCTGGACAAAGTACAGATAGACAGTCCGACTGGAGAGGGATCCAATCCCTAACCTTTTGAATGTCTTCCCCCAGCCACAGCCACCCGTTCTCACCAACAGTGGACTGATATAATCAAGGTTGAACTTTAGCTGGATTTGATTCTTTGAGCCTCTTATGCTGTGTTTATGAATACATTGTATTTTTATCTGTTTTTTTAACCACATGGACGGCAAACAAACCACTACTTGTATCCTCTAGACTAGTAACTCAGAAGGTATTTTTATACAAAAAATATGTTCATTTCAACAAAAAAAGGCTGTGAATTTCTATTTGCTGTTAGTCTATAGCTGCATTATCCCTCATTAAAAGTATTGTATATATGAATTTATTATGTAGTGGTTTGACATCAATTAGAGTAAGCCTTTAGGGGTAAATTCATGAGACCATAAAGCATGTTGGTTATGGTAAGCACAGCAGAGTTTTTAATAAACTTTGGGTCAAACACTTACTGTAATTGTGCTCATCATTCATGTTAAATGTATCAAAAATTATATATAAATCTGATTCTGATGATGTGCATTCTGACCTTTTTGGAATTATTAGATTACATTCTTTATATCTTGGGCTGAACGACCCAAAGACCAGACATGGATAAACCTTTCCTGGAACCTTGGCTTATAAATGATCACAAACCACCAAATTGTTTCTCAAACTATGACTTTCCCCTCAAGAGTACATCCATTCAAAATTAAAGATCACTTTTTTGGTGCATCAAAGATCTTATTTTATATCACAAGTTGAGAAGTTATAAATGCTTTTTTCATTTTATTTAAACCCACAGGTCTAAAATAAACAATACCATTGTTTTGTCAAGCAGACATTGTGGGCTCTTTGTAAAGCAGTTTATCCTAACTATTTCTGCAGAGATGTCATATAATCGATACCTGACCCTAACCCTACCTCTAACCTGATCTGACACAATTACAATATTTTGCACCTGAAAAAAATGATGAGCTGTTTGCAAACTAATTTTATGTGAATAATATATTCAAATGCAATGTGTAGAAATCATAAGGATAGTGAGACAGAAAGAGACAATTACCCAACTAAAATAGACATTCCTCACTATAATATACAACTTCTACAACTTGTACAAAGCTTATATCCCCCTCGTATTTGTTTAGCAAGCCCCAAAGTCTGCATGAAAGGAAATGAGGAGCGAGTTAAATGCTGCATTTTCAACCCTAAGCCTTTGTGACAACTGAGAAAAAGACCAGCACATGTTATGTCATTGGGATAACAACACTTTTCAAAAACACTGTTGTCACTTTATGGTTCGAGCTTGGTTTCAGCTAAAAAGACACTATTTCTACAATGCAGTCCTGGATGTTTGTCGATGTTTTTTTTTTTTTTATCTCTCGCTCTGACGCGCTTGTCAAACATTCAGCCGACCATTTTTCTCTCAAACCTGGAAAAATATGTATTTTTTTCAATTTGAAAAAGCAGAGGGTTTTTTGTTTTGACTTATTAATATTATTCCAGGGTTATTGGACTTTTCTGAATTTCTTAGTGTAAGGTTTCTGTGTTTTTTTCATTTAAAACTTAATATTTATTTATGCAGGTCTGACTGGGAATCAACACAACCAACATGTGTAATCACACAAAAGATTTGAAGGATCATTGGTACTATTTCTTGCAATGAAATATATCTTTAATAGGGGTCAGAAACGAAAGATTCTGCATGAGATGCTTTTAGTCAATGTAACTGAAATGTAGTGTTGCCTCTTCTAGTTTTGCCTTCAGACTCAAAGAGCATCATATAATAAAAGATGTCCAATACAATACAGCTTGTCATAGCAAAGCTGGGCTTAATGGGGATCAGATTATAATGCAAGTAACAGTAATTTTGTGAAGTATGTCAAACTGTGTTAAAATATAATCAACAACACAACATTTGTTTGCTGATCTAATATTAATTTAAGCTAATTTTCTATATACATGGCAAAAACAGGTTAATATGGGCGGCTTTTATATGCTCTTAACTAAATCCTAGTTGAAGTACTTACCTTTTTTCCTGCTTTATTCATAAGGTATACCACTGCATTAACCTCCAAGAGTTTAAGTTTCTCCCAAAAACATTTGATTTGACAAAGGCTCTGATGTTAATGTGTTGCTACTGTAATTACAGTTTTTTATATAAATACTTTGTTAATATGTTTCTCTGTAAGCAGCTGTTTTTCTTGTGATTCATCAGGGAATTTGCACGTTGGAAGGTGAGGAACACAGCAATTGAACGAAGGGACCTCATCCGGAACCCCGTCCCACTCATGCCTGAGTTCCTGCGCAGCATCCGCTTGCTGGGCCGCAGACCCACCACTCAGCAGTTCATTGATACTATTATAAAGAAATATGGAACCCACATTCTCATCTCAGCCACCCTTGGAGGTAGGAGAGGTTCACTTGTATCAGTTCTTCTTTCCCATGTTTGATTAGCTTTTTGCGATTTTCTTCATACTTTTTTCTCTTGCAACACTGATATAAATTTGGTTTACATATGCTTTGTACTCTGTGATTACATGCTTCATGCTGGTAAATGCTGACGTTCTGCTCTGGGGGGGAGGGTTGCATCCCAGCTGACATTGTGCGAGAGGCGGGGCACATCCTGAGCAGGTTGCCAGTCCATCGCACAACAGATGTGCGAACACTCACTCCTATGAACAGTTTAAAGTCTTCAATTAACCAAATGCATGTCTTTGGACTGCAGGAGCAAGCTGAGTACATGGAGAGAAGCTCCACACAGAAAGACCCCTTGCCTCTGGGGGATTTGAATCCAATTGCTGTGAGGCGACAGTACTAACCAACATTGCACTGTGCAGGCATACTAAGATACCAGTAACGTTAAAAAAAGTCAAATTAAGCACAGAAAAGCATATGAATGAAATCATCTTAATGTTAAAATAATTTATTTTTATGATTTTTGGGGGTAAAAGGTATGTATTTTATTTGTCATGTATAAAAACCGCATTTTCCACTTACGTATTCTTATTCAGAAACAGTGAGATGTAGCATCCTGCACATACAGACAATTTCATCAGTATTTAGTACAATTCTGCACAATTCAGTTTTTTACATCCCCTCAAACAAGTAAACAATCAATAAATAAATAATCATTTTGATAGATGGTCTTAGTATTTTGGACATGTTTCGAAAATCAAAGCTAAGCAGCTTTGTTGTCCAAGCCTAAATATAAATGGCTTCTTTCTTGTATCTCTTATCTTATCTTAAGCTTTGAGAGATGCATGAAGGCAGCTAAGCGTGATTACTTAGCCAACTGCATTTAAAAGATATAATTAGCCAGATAACCCATTCTGTCTCTCAAACCCTGTCTTATATATTTGTGTGCATGATTGCCAAGTAGGATAGTGACTCCAATTGTGTAAAACGCATGTTGGCTTTATAATCTTGAAATCAGTGTGTTTGAGAAACATTTTTGATGCTTATCGTGCTCCATTTTCTGCTAATATAACACTGCTATTTCAGATCTTGGAGACAAACGCTGGCTAAAGATGGTTTAAGAAATACAATGAGCTATGTAGCTAAGTTAAAACATAAATTGGAAGCCTCACAATCTTAGATTTTGCAGACTCAGGTTTAGAGTTCTTGAGTTTCTTTAGGGCTAAAATGTTCTTACAGATTTACTAGAGTGGTGACATGTGAGAATGCAAATGTGTACAGCATTTGCTCTGGACTTCTGTCTTCCACCCAGTCCCCAAATAAAATGTCTGGAAGATCAGTGGGTGAGACAGAATGCATTTAATGCTCCGGAGCTTTCTCTGCCAGTGAGCCTGTGTGCATGCTGATAACGGTAACTGCTTCATATTCTTTTCTGCTGACCTGTACGTTCCTTTCCACTTGCTTTTTGCTATAGTGGACACATTCGGATACATGTTGAGGTGATATCATTCACCATTCCCAGCATTTTATGAAGAAAACAGGATTTCTTAAGTATATTTTTTGCATAGTGTCTTTTCTTTTGTGCGATCTAGACACGCCACCTCAAAGCAGGTTTTAGCTATGAGAGTATATTTCCAGCAAAAAAATCCCCCTCCGTGACGTACATTTGTTTGTGTTTTGCATAAACTGAATGTCTTAAAGAACTGTACACTCCCATAAAAACTCCCATAAAACGTAAACAAATACAGAGAAAAAAACACATCAACATAAGTGTATTAAAACTTATGCCAGATGGTGAAGAATTCAATTGAAAATGTAACATTAACCACATAATCGTGTTAGATAAATATAAATATACACATAATTCAATCCAACAAAACAGTTTTTCCGTACAAATACCATGTAAACTATTTTGCACTTTTGGAAATATTTTATGCCATATTTTCATCAGTGTTTATCTCTTTTCTTCCATTGTTTGCATGGCTTGTATAACACATGTTTGTCACATAAAGTCAAATAAACTATTCCTACAACATATAATTCAGGTTTTGTCATTGTAAAATAAATAATGAAGTGATGAGCACATCGTTCCTCCACAGTGAAAAGTCTCAAACATACTGACATTTGTTTCAATACTGACATATTTGACTCGATGTGCTATTGTAAGAACAAACATTGCTCCCACCGTTCCCGTTTCAGCTCATCGTCTCTCTCCACAGGATGTTGTAGCTCAATGAAAGGCCGTCATAGTCATTGCCCGCTTTCACTTAGTCATAAATCTTCGTTAAATTCTTGATTATCTTTAAATGTCATTTATCTCTGTTCTGAAATCAACCTACTGAAAAAACAAAACTGAACCACTGCACTACTCTCCGTTGGGGTCCAATGACCTTAAAAATAAATACAACAGACTCAAAGGACAACCACATATTTTACTAATCTGGCTTGGACAAAAGGGTTGTTTAATGTGTTAGGAATGAGAATACAGTGAATATTTCACACAGTTGGACTTAAATTTAGTATTTTAAACATTCAAACTGGACAATTTTCTGTCTTTTATTTTATTTCTAAATAATACAAAACAGAATTGATATGAAACCTTATAAGAAAGTAATATACAAGTAAGGGTTTTATAAAGTAATTATAGTTCTGGTGCTGGAGAGACACCATTTTGTTTGAAATGGAGAATAACTGAAAGAAAAACAGAAGACAGAAGGAGACCAAAATTATCCGAGTGTCCTTTTCAACCACAGTATCCTTTTAAGTCTCCTTGTATTGCACCACCTTTCATGTTTGCTCTCTCTCTTTACATTTAACCTCTGGATCGTCTTCTATGACTCTCTGTTGCAGTTGCGTTTTTGTTAACCTTGAGGCTTTTTATTTCAAGTTTTGAGTCATCACACCTTTTGTGCTAATGAAAAATGTTCACAAAAATGCAAAAAAATGATAGTGACAAATGAATATCCATGACTATAGAAAAAATTAGAAGATATATTTGACAACTACTTTGATAGAATAGCTTTTGGATTTTTATTACATTAGAAAAAAATATTGCTTCATTGTCAAGAAGAGCCTACAGGGGCATATTCATCCTTTGCCAACCAATGTTCTCATGTTGGCTTCCACCAGTTCGAACACATGCAATTTTATGTAATTTTATTGTCCTAAATTGACTGTAAATGAGCATATGTTTTATCTGTATCTTTCGGATGAATTGGATTGAGCATCGACTCATCCCGAGTAGAAATTAAGTAGAAATCAATGGATTTTATTATCATATATTAAAAGATTAGTCACAATGTTTGTGTGAGTGAAAGGCTTGGCATAATTATATTGGGTTTATACACAGTAAAAAATGTAATATTACTGGTTCTCAGGCTTTTTAAGTGATTGGTATATACTGTGCCATAGTAATATCACGGTAAGTTACAATTTGACAAGCATGACTGACAGTGTCATTTTAAGACCTTTTGGGAAATAATTATCAACTTCTTACAGCTTTATTACCGTTCACACTCTTTATTATCATACCACCCACAGCTGTGTTTCTGGCATCTGGGAATGTTTGGAATGAGGCATCAAGCCACTTA
Organism: Menidia beryllina; assembly: GCA_013363375.1. Lineage (NCBI taxonomy): Eukaryota > Metazoa > Chordata > Actinopteri > Atheriniformes > Atherinopsidae > Menidia > Menidia beryllina. Next base: position 8,483,326 of record JABUIW010000124.1, on the reverse strand, counting down.
TACAGTTGCACAGTTAGAATATAACATTTGATAGCAACCGGACATTTGCTGTATTTGGCCAACCAAAACCAGTTTAAATAATTCTCAGGCTTCGCTATAAAGATTTACCCAGTTAGAATTGGTTTAACACAGTCCAAAAGCTGAGGCTGATAACCACATCATAAAAATTTTACATATCTTTCACACATCGAATTTGCCTGCAGTCTGTGAGAACAATGCCCTAAAGTACCGTATGTACACTGACTTAAAAAATATATCTTTCTGTTGCGGAATTTGAAATGGTAAAGAAGCCCTTGCACATCCAAGCTGGTATATAAAATGCCAGGGGAGGTTATTGCTTTTGGACTAAAGTGTGAAGGACATATTTGCATTTTGCTAAAGCTGTAAGGAATATATTTTACACATCTGTCACTTTCTCCTCCTCATATGTTTGAAATAGGTTTTCCACTTCAAGTAAAAGCTATTTTGGCTCAATTTGTTTAGTGTGTGGGTACAGATATGTTTCAGATTGAAGATTTGTCATAAAACAAAATACTATGAATCTTAAAATGTAGAAAAGAATATCTACATGTATTTCTTTTTAAATATTTCAAGTTCTGGAAAGATCCTTTCAATATAGGCCTCCATTTCAAAAGCGTCAACCATGGTGATTGCTAATTGACTATTATGAACCACTGCACAGTGCTACAATTCAAATTTTTATTAAGACAGGGACACATAAACTACTAAACTAGAAGCAATGCTTTGTATTAGATGCACTGCTTTGTATTGAGTACTTTTCCAAGAAAATGAGTTTATTTCCCATGAGCGCCAAACAATATTTCCATGGTAATTTGGACGACTAGTATGTGATATATTTTCAAAGGCAACGAGAAATAAAAATTTGATTGAATACCTAAGTCACATTTTATATTTATTTTTAACTACAAATGGAGTTATTTTTTTACAACCAGCTTAGGTTATGTTTTAATAGAAATATGATCAAGGAACTTGTCTTATTGAAGAACTACATATACCAGTGCCGTATCTATGGGTTAAAACACTCATAAAATCTGATATTTATCTATTTCCAATAAAAACACCTGGGGTTGGAACCATTTGCTTTGTACCATAACTGAGGCACGGAAAATTACAAAAGATCTGAAAAATTTCTGGGCACTGTTTAACAGCTGGTTAGCAGTGGACTGAGTTTTCAGAAAACTGCTTTTTAAATCATGCTTTGTCCATGCAGTGATTTTTTGTTTTGTTTTACAATGTGATCACAGTGTTAGACAAAAGTAATAAAGTAGTGTCTCGAAGAAACTTTGGGTTACTGAAACCTGAGGCTAGAGTTGAAGGGGAGAACAAAGGCTGAGCCTCAGTCTTTTATGCAAAAGTCTGCTGGGAAACTTATTAAGATTGATTTTATGACATTTTCCTTGAAACTTTTGTGTATTTTTGTTGTTCTACGACTAACTTAAAATGAGCAGAGAATAATTGAACAGTGAAATGTCTATCCCAAAGCAACAATGTACCTTTCAGAATATGCTTTTCACAAAGCATGAACAATTCAAGTGTAGCTGAGTGTTTGTATTTCCTCCCGCAAATTCTGCATCCACCTATTTTCAGAAATTCTTTCATTCTAATAATATTCTAGAATTGTTCAATTTTGTTTGGTTTGATGTTGGTAATGGTTTGCTGTTTCCCCTCTACATATCAAGTAAAGCTTGCCATCTCCTGCTGCCCTGCCCTCTCGAGTGGTATTTTTCTATTCTTATGGGTAGTCCTTCACAAATGTGTTGCTAACTGAAATGCATTATGTGAATAATAAAAAGTGAACATTAGCATGATTTAGTTCTACGTGTCTGTCCTGGTGCCAATATGTTTTATTTGAAATCATTTTGAACAATTGAAATTATTGTTCTGCGATTAATGTCATTCCACACAATGACACACATGCACATTTTCCCTATGTGTATGTGTCATTAAAGCAGAATAGAATACTTCAAGCCACACCGTTGTCTTTAAACAATATTTTCACTACAACTCGTCACTGACTTGCATGCTTGGAACCAGATATTTTCTCTTTTTTTTCTTTTTTTTCTGTTTTTTATGCCTCTGCACGCAGGCACACATACCCTCTGGTTGATTTAAGGTGAAACTGAACATTGTTTTTAAATACCTCTCAGCTGTAAACACATAAACTCTGCATGAGCTGATTAATTCTGGCAGGTTGCCAGTGAGGTGCTCTGTAATAATGTAACACAATGTATTACTTGCAGAAAGGTGCACACAGATGGAAACCATGTTGGTAATGATTTTGCCTGACCGGCAGTGAGGACCACAAGATCCTTAGGTTCAAAAGACCACATTCTTGCCATACTGAGTTGCAAAAGGAGATTAAATAAAAATAAGAAATGAAAAAAGGCAGATCAAGGGCTTAATGTGGGGTCATTATTCTTGCGCAGCAGTGCAAGTCAAGTGTGTGTAAGTAACTTTGCTAACCCCTGAGGGAGAAAGAGCATTGCTACAGTCTGGGAATGGGCCCTTGTCCTTTTACTGGCTGTCCTCTAATCAAGCATGAGACATCATCTGTGACTCTCACCCGCCCCTAGTTATGGTAACCAGCAGTTAAATGACCATTTTTAATGCGTCACTTGGAGCCAAATAGCCATTTAAAGCACCGCAAACCTATGTGACATGCTCTTGAAAATGATCCAAGCATATGGTTTGCCTTAACTTTAATTCAAAGGCATAGCTGTGTGAACTTGTAATGAATTGTTGTCTGCTTGTTTTCTCTTCATGCATGTCTTTCTGTCGGTTGGGGAGGAATATAGATAAGAAATGTGTGTATATAGTGAGCATCTTGGCAGTTCATGGTGTGTCAACAAACAATCATGTGATGTGCAAATTCAAATTGTTATGTGGTGCTCTGTAAATATTTGATGCTTTTGCTGATTATGCTCACATGCTTCCGTTTGCTGAAAGGTCAGTGGCAGAATTAAATAAAAGATCTGACCTTATTATCTTAGGACTTTCAAGGCTTTTGAAGTGCATAATATGCATAAATATGGTGAAAGAGAGCATGTCAGGTGTTTTCATTTTGACCTCTCAAATTGTAATTCTGTGCATGGGTCCTCATTTATGGATGAAGATTAGAAATATGATGATTTTATCTCTATCTTTGCTTGCACGCTCTCAATATTTCTGTCTCATAGCTTAATTTTAGCTGCTATTAAAATTTCACCATATAAAGTATGAGAGTTTCAGTCTGACCAAAGTCCCCATAATGGCAGTCTACCTCCGCCAGTAATAGCTCATCCTCAGTGTTTGGTTTAGTTTGCTTAGAAATATAGAATTCAACTGCTTTGGATAAATGCAAACTGTCCATTTTGTTTTTCATTGTTGTATTTATATTGTTTCATGTATACTTTATTTGAATGGAAATTTTCCATTCATGATAATATTGTACTTTAAAACTATATTTGATAGAAACCATAAAAAGACAATTCTATCTTAAGATAATAGATCATATCATGCAGTCAGTCATTTCATTTAGCCATTCACGTGAGAAATTTTAGACAACCAGATGAAAGGAAGTCAGTAACTGTGATGATCCAAGGGCATATCAGACAATGCCAGATTGCACACAAGCACATACGGTCCCCTGAGAAACCTAAATCAGCTCCATGTTGCTATACTACCACCCCTACCTCATGTTACTCAGTTGTAGTAATTTATTTGGCTGTAATTGAATATCAGCTATTGGGAATGCTACTCTGTATTTGTGGGAAAGCTCTAAAAAAATGAATGAAAGTAAAAGAATATACCTGAATGTTATTTTGTAGCTCTCCACAAGGTAGAATTCCTGTGGAATTTAGATATAAAATGCTATATCACGAGACCTTTTGTGGGGAAAAATGCCATTGGAATAGGGGTAAATCCAGGACATGTCTGGGGATTGTGGCAGCTCAGGATAAAGCAGCAAATATTAAGAATTTTCCTGGAAAACTGGGGCATCCAGTTTCTGTAGCTAAAACTGCACTTTGTGGTGTTCAGACCTCTGACTTACCTATTATGTTAATAGCTCAACTGGCAGCTTTGATAAGCCTTAATTGGACAGCTCTCACAAATGACAAAACCCACACTTCCCCCCACATTATTGAATTGTGTTTCTTGAATTGAGACCTTAACAACGTAACCATTTTTTCATTAAAGCTTCAAAGTAATACATGCATTAATGTTTCTAATGATGCTCCTTTTTCTGTACCTACAGGGGAGGAGGCACTTACCATGTACCTGGCCAAAAACAAGCTTGATAGGAAGCTTGCCAACACTACTCAGAATGTGGAAGCCCTTCATCAACTGGCCTCATCCTACTTCATTGACCGTGACGGCACGATGAGAAAGCTGCATGAGATCCAGATTTCGACTAATGCCATAAAGGTCAGTGAAAAATAAACACAAAAAAGTGGCAACTGATTATCGTTGTGCATTTTGGATCTGATTATCGGATATTGTGCCATGTCTGTTTACAAAATATGGAATAGCATGACAGTTGTACAAATTCAAGTATGTTACAGATTTTGTTGATTCAAATGTTTAAGCTGATAAAACATAGTGTTATTTCTTTGTTTTAATCTTAAGTAGATAAAAAAATAGATCTTACTGTTGTGGCCATTGAACACTTAAAATATTCTAATGAAGTGACAGAGTAGATATGAAGTAATAAGCAATAGAGCAGGTTAGAGAACTTTTTCCATTCTCACTAGCGACATCTGCTTACAGACATTTTGTATGGCCGACTTTTCTCGATAAAAATGTCATTTTTATTGGTATTGAAAATGACCTTTTAGAACAACATAAACATTGTGTACAGTTGCCCACATAAACCATGTGCTTCGACAAGCATATTAACACCTTCCTTACACCTCCAACAGCAACAGATGGTGTGTAATAGAGACGATTTAAACTGAAAAACAGACATAGAGATTCAACATGTTTTTTTCTGAAAAGCAATGACTTTCATGCTATATTTATATATTATACCTGAGATTATTGGTTTATTATAGCGGGCATTATGAAAAAGAAAAGAAATTGTTTGGGTTCACGCCTCTCACAGGTTGCCCACTTTGATCATTCACTGATTGTTTTTGGGGACATCTCCTCCTTGTGACAATCTAGTCATTATAAACCGAACATGTCAAATTGTCTTTATCTATTTAGTTTGTGTTTGAATGTCTTTATACAGCATAATAATCAACCCAAGTTCATATAACTTTACACAATTAGTTGGTGACTCTAACTATGGACTGATAAGAAAAAGAAAGGAGAAAAAGGTTTATCTGATAGGACAGTATTTATTATTATTTTAAAGTCATGTTTTAAAGTCCAGTATGGTGAGTTTTGCCAGCTGGAAATTCAACAGATGTATCTAAGTGACTAGCCACACCACTCATCTGTCCCTCATCTGTCCCTCACAGTAACTTTGCCATTAATAATGGACAACTTTATGTTGTAACATAATTTAAATGGTTCCACATAAGATATTCTTTGTTAAGTTCTCCAGGAAAGTTCACACAAAGACCAAATCATGTCTTTATAACAGGCTGTAAATAGGTTTATTTCTGCTGTAAAGTAAAGTCACTTCATCATAGTTCAGCACACCGTTAAAGCAAATCAAGGAGTTCATTGCTGTGGTACTTTCACCCACTCTGAATTTTTATTTTCATGAATCCAAGATAAGAGAAAATGTATAGTACACAGTTTAGTAATTTGATAAATCTGCTTACAATACCCTTGGATGAATGTGTACTTGTCAGTCAGAAAAGGAGCAACACCAGCTGTGATAAGCGACTCTTTTTTTAGTGGTTTGTGTGACAAGTAATTGATCAGAGTTTGTCTCGAACTTGCACAATACAACAATGATGCACACAAAAATGCTTCATATCTTCTGAAAACAATTTTGGCAACATACCAACATCGAAGAGGAGTTTAAAAAAATATCATAATAAGCAAAAAACTACAATAATATCCATTACTGACCACCGTTATGTGTCTTCAAGGGTACCCAGCAGGAACATGAGATGACCTTTCTGCTATGTTCTTGTTCATGTATACCAGTTTCCATGCGGTTACATACATTAAATTTCTAAACACAAATCAATAGAGACATTAATAAGAATACAGTAAATGTGAATGTGTCCCTGAGATATTATGTAAGGATGCTAGATTGATCACGAAGCCAATGTTTCAACACACACATTGGGCTTCTTGCACATAAAGCATCTGTCTCCTTTTTTTTTTTCCATTTTCCTTTTTTTTTCTTCACATCAACATTGTAAAGTTAACATGGTTTATGTCTTCTGTTTAAATGGGGAAAAAAGATGAGAAAGAAGCACTGGCATGAATTATGAAGCGACTGAAGTCAACTGTTGTGTTTATATAAAGAGAAAGAAATGCCTGATCCAGCTATGCGGGAGAATCGTGTTATCTGTCCACAGTCAAATGTCACCTACTCTGAGGGAGTTAGGTGTTAATTTCAAGCCCTGCTGATCATAATTATTTCAACTCTCTGTTTTCCATGTGTCTGCAATCACTCAGTTTGTTTAGTTAAATATATATTTTTCCACATGTGAAAACATGCTGCACTGTGGAGATATTGGAATGCCTCTAATTTATATGGACTTCTGCACTGCAAAAGTGCACCACCATTTTAGACTAATGTTCAATACTGAAACTTAATAAAAAAGAATAATATCTGCCCTAGAGATTCTTTTTTGTTGTTGCTGAAACCACCATTTTTGTGACTAGGGCATGGTGCAATGGTTAGCTTTCATAACTTGACAAAGATGGAACACTCATATAGTAAACATGCATAATATACGTTTCACTAGGAATTTTAAGTTCTACCCTGTGGTGTATATGTATATATGTGTGCATACATACATACAGATTGCTCTTTGATTATGAATGAATCTCACTTCTGGATTCCAGATTGTGCTTTTTCCATAATTGGGAACATGATATTGGTCTGGAATTCTTCATAACATTCAAATTTCCACACACCTGCAGCCATGCACCTGTGCTGCAACACCTGCAAAGATATTACCCGTATATTTTTTCTGTAGCCAACCAATGCCCCGTGACCCCATCCTCTTTCAGGGAGCACATGCCCAGCTTTTTGTTGTTGTGAGTGACATATGGATTAAGCAGCTTTGACAGATGAGACTTCACATAGCAGGAAGTCAAGCATGACAAAATTAAGCAGACATGACAGTGGCTGCTGCTGAGTCAGTTTCTTGGGAAAGCAACACAAGGGTGTTGAGAGGAGAGAGCTTCCATGCAGCAAATGCATAGATACACGTCACTGAAAAGCTGAATGGACTGCATGTCTGCTTATCAAAACTGATGGACCAAGATATTTGAAGAAAGGCTTTGAACTGACTAAAAGGAATGGATTGGTTGTTGCATGAGTAAATGAACCAATTGTGTGCAAAACAGCCTTTTTCTAACCCATTAAATGTATCTTAATCTTAATGGTGATAATTAGTTCTCTAAAACTGAAATACCTATCTTCATGAAAATATGACAACAGAACAAAAGGCAATCCGTGCCATGAGAAGAAAACATGACTGTCTATGCAAAAGATACAAAGTGAGTTGTGTAAGGCTGCTGATCCCCGCAAACTTAGAGCAGTGCAAGGTTAACATTGTGATGGCCCTTTTCACATGGCCACTCACTTTTGAAAATAATGTGCTGTCTGTGTGAAATAATGCAGTAGTCAACTATACAACAGGAACTCTTGTAAACTTCAAGTTCAGTTTGCGTAATGATCAAAACGATGTTCAACTGAATCAATGAAGGGCACCTATATCCATTAATATTTTTTTTTTCAAAACTCTTTGATGACCACAATTTGAAGAATTTCAGCAAATCTCAACAGCCATCTGGAATCCAAGTGGCTTAAACAAATGTGAGGTTTTAACACTGTTTCGTTGGGGGCAGTGCCAGTGTCCCTGATCTTTCAGTATCTATCGTTGGTTTTATGATAAGATTATTTCTTACAGTCGGAAACTTAGTCAAAATAATTTATGTTTGGTCTGTGTACTTGTAAGCGTGCATTCATTTGTAAACTGGCAATACATGAATACAACGAACCCAGGCTCTAGAGTAATTTTGAAAGAGAGGTGAAGAGGCGATTAATAGTTGGGGAATATCATCAGTTAAGAATATTATAGCAGCTTTCTCTAATTTTCAACTATACTAGCTCTCATTTGATTTAGAAGCTGCACTTTTCTTAAAGACCATTAGTAGAAAACAGGTCATATTCTCTACTAAGAAACCCATCTTTTGTGGTGTTCTGTATACTCTATTCTAGCAGTGCCATATTCACACCACTTTAATTAAAACTATCATCAGTGAAATTAATTTGGAAAAAGACTAATATAAAATCAACTCATGTTTAAGATGGTAAAACATATACGGTAACAAAAAAAAACATATTATAATTGAATGTCTTATTGATCACAGCAGCATTTACTGATACTCAAAGACTTTTGTGCATGCTCGTCAGATAGTCTTTGACCAAAAAAAAAACATCTTTGGCTAGACTATACTCTCATATGTCTTGACTATAAATAAAGGCTGCATTAATTTCAGCGCTCCAGTCACGTTGGAAGCAGACAGACTGTGATCATAATGTGCAGAGGAGGCAGAGTCCATCAGAAAGCACAGATCTATAAACTCAAAGAACAACGGCTGTGCTCCTCCACTATTGATTCAGTATGGCTATGAGACCTGCTTTGGAGTGGAAACTTGAAATCTGCACGGAAATATGTATCAATACAACAGAAATGTTTCAGACATTTCCCGGATGCAAGTAAGTAGGTTAGAAGTCAAGTCCAGTAAAATAGTTTCTGATGAAAAGGAAACCTTAACCTGTAAGGGATGAATTACTTTATTGAATAAATTACTAAGCTCATTGAGCTCATTGGAGTCCCGAGTGTTCCAACGCTTACTGCATATGCAACAAATATAATAACGCCAATATTAATGACACCTATTACGGCCATCATAATAGGAAGAAAAAGGGAATAAATGTTCACTTTCATTCTCCAAGGGTTAAAGAAATAGCATATTGTATTCAACGCCAAAGTGTGCAACAGTAATTCATTTTTTAAAAGCCCGTGCAAAAAGCATATTGCAAAACCACCAGAGCTATCATTAAAACTGCTGAATATTATATATTTTTGCGATTATATGGAAATATGCATGCTTTCCTTTATCAAATAGTTTAAAAGTACTGATTATTGCAAGCTTGAGGCTAGTACCAGGTAACGACATGAGAAACTGTGTAATATTCAGGAGCACTGCCGGGCTCATTATCAGGTTACAGTTCAAAAGACAGCATCTGTGATTATAATAATCCTCAAACTGTTGAGCATCTTAATACAGAATTTAAGTCGAAGTGTGAAAACAGTTCGTCAATATTGCTCTGTTAATTCATGGACAGATGCATATTATGTCACAGAAAAGCTGGATTGCTTTCTTTTCTTTGACAAAATGCCATAAATGAGATTAATCATAAAAAAATGCATCATCTCATTGCATTATATGTACACTATATTGCCAAAAGTATTTGCTCACCCATCCAAATTATCGGAATCAGGTGTTCCAATCACTTCCATGGCCACAGGTGTATAAATTCAAGCACCTAGGCATGCAGACTGTTTTTACAAACATTTGTGAAAGAATGGGTCGCTCTCAGGAGCTCAGTGAATTCCAGCGTGGAACTGTGATAGGATGCCACCTGTGCAACAAATCCAGTCGTGAAATTTCCTCGCTCCTAAATATTCCACAGTCAACTGTCAGCTGTATTATAAGAAAATGGAAGTGTTGGGGAACGACAGCAACTCAGCCACGAAGTGGTAGGCCACGTAAACTGACGGAGCGGGGTCAGCGGATGCTGACGCGCATAGTGCGAAGAGGTCGCCAACTTTCTGCAGAGTCAATCACTACAGACCTCCAAACTTCATGTGGCCTTCAGATTAGCTCAAGAACAGTGCGCAGAGAGCTTCATGGAATGGGTTTCCATGGTCGAGCAGCTGCATCCAAGCCATACATCACCAAGTGCAATGCAAAGCGTCGGATGCGGTGGTGTAAAGCACGCCGCCACTGGACTCTAGAGCAGTGGAGACGCGTTCTCTGGAGTGACGAATCGCGCTTCTCCATCTGGCAATCTGATGGACGGGTCTGGGTTTGGCGGTTGCCAGGAGAACGGTACTTGTCTGACTGCATTGTGCCAAGTGTAAAGTTTGGTGGAGGGGGGGATTATGGTGTGGGGTTGTTTTTCAGGAGCTGGGCTTGGCCCCTTAGTTCCAGTGAAAGGAACTCTGAATGCTTCAGCATACCAAGACATTTTGGACAATTCCATGCTCCCAACTTTGTGGGAACAGTTTGGAGCTGGCCCCTTCCTCTTCCAACATGACTGTGCACCAGTGCACAAAGCAAGGTCCATAAAGACATGGATGACAGAGTCTGGTGTGGATGAACTTGACTGGCCTGCACAGAGTCCTGACCTCAACCCGATAGAACACCTTTGGGATGAATTAGAGCGGAGACTGAGAGCCAGGCCTTCTCGTCCAACATCAGTGTGCGACCTCACAAATGCGCTTCTGGAAGAATGGTCAAAAATTCCCATAAACACACTCCTAAACCTTGTGGACAGCCTTCCCAGAAGAGTTGAAGCTGTTCTAGCTGCAAAGGGTGGACCGACGTCATATTGAACCCTATGGATTAGAAACGGGATGTCACTTAAGCTCATATGTGAGTCAAGGCAGGTGAGCAAATACTTTTGGCAATATAGTGTATTTCTAAACAGTCCTCTGAATAAATTACATATGAATGGAAGAAACAATAAGTAAAGACAGCAAAAGGCTGTCACCAAATAAACTTTATGATTTATAAAAACAAAGTCATAAAACATAACCATTATTTCAAGTTGAAATGTAAGCCAAGAATAATATTTTTCAAGCTCTATTTGATTAACAGTCCCTATCAGACTGCAACTGAGGGAGCAGAACAGTATGTGAACATCAGGACGGCCAGCAGGATATATCATAATCAGACATCTGTGCAGCTTTAATACAAAGCCTCCTTATAATAAGGAAAATATATTTGATTTTTTTCTTTTCATAAAAGAGGAAACAAACAATTGTTTGATTGTTATTGGACTCCTGCAGGTTAAGCATGCTGTGCATGCTTCAGAGGATTGTATACAGAAAAAAAAAAACATTATAGACCATTATCAACATTTTGTGTCATTCATTATTTAAAAGCAATTCATTTATACTTCATGGAAAAAAAGAAAAGCAATCAATGAAAGATAGCAAAGCAGCAGGCAGGCTTATAAATAACGTGGGTCGTCTATGCAGAATACAATCAACTACTTCTCACTTAATTGGCTCATGATTGAAAATGTGGACACCACAAGAAGTTCTCAATAAAAACAATCATACGAAATGTTACTTCATAAAATACCACCTTGGAAGGTAAAATCAACATAAAACAGTTTTTCTCAGTTCCTTTTATATAACAATTTTTACTAAAAGAGGGAGAGTGTTTCTCAATTAGGACTTTTTTTTCTTGGCATTGATTATGAATTTAATCAATGCAATAACCTTTTTAACCAAATAATGGAGGTTACAGAAATATTTTAGGCAACTAGCCCTGAAATAGAACCACCAACCTATCCATTGGCGGGTGACTGAGAGAGAAGTTAATATTTATGTTGTTTCAAGTCAGATCTGTGTTAAAAGGTCTGACTGTAAGCCTTATCTCTGGATCTCTTAAGAGAGTACTAGTAAGGTATTTGACTCTCGACACATTGACCTGTTTAGTTACCAGTCAGCATGTGTGAAATGGCTTTAGATAGAGAGGAATTACAGTTGGGAGGCATGGTAGTTAGCAACGTCACCTCATAGCTAAAGGGTTTCCGTTTCAAGTCCCAGGGGGAACGGAACCTTTCTCTATGGATTTGCATGTCCTGGCTTTGAGTGTGTGTGTTTTTTTTTGTCTCTGTGTGACCCTGTGATAAACATGCGACTTGTCCAGGATACACCCCACCTCTCTCCTGCTGTCAGCTGGGATAGGCTCCAGCAATCCCATTGGGAATAAGTGATATAGAAAATGGAGAGATGCATGTTTTTTTATTATCATTGCTGTGTGCTTTTCTTTAATCATCATTTCTGTGCAGCACTTTAATTTAAAAACATGTTACACTTGCAATGTGTCTGCATCCACATACCCATGCAGACTGATTGGTATTGGTATTAACTGATAGTGTTCACATCATTTCCAGGATTTGTGCTACTGTGAGCAACATCATTGATGGAAAAAAACAGGAGGCTGAACGTTAAGCTTCAAGCTAGGACTCCAGTTGGAGAGGGTCGTTTTGTAAGGAAAATATGATAGTCAATGGAGTGTTGTAATGGAAGAAAATGTCAATTTTACGACTGAGTGTGTTTTACCAAAACGTTTGTTTATGCAAAAAGAAGTGTGATGTGGAGTTAACTTTGTGAGGTGTGTGTCTGTTGGCGAACATATGTGCTATTGTGACCATATGAGTGTGTGTGTGAATGTTTAACTGGCTGTGTAGACTGTATTCATTCATGTGTAATGTGTGTAAGTAAGTGTGGATTCCCACTGGGGGTGTGTGCTTACTGCATCCATCACAAGGTCACCTATTCATACAGTTACTCTGGGCAGATTTACACCAGCAATCAATATGCATATTTCCTGATGATGCTGCAGTGCTGTAGGTGGTGGTAGTGTGCCAGCCACGATCCCATCTTTCATTTCACAGCCCAGTCACGTGAGCCTCGTGTGAGGTGTGAAATCTCACAATATGACCCAGATATCCGACCACTGCAAGAGCTAAATTTGCAGTTTAAATCTAATTTTCATTTGCATGAATAAGCTGTCATGTCTTTTTATTTTATTTATTATTTTTCTTGGAATTTGTGGTTACTTTTGTCCTTATTTAGTTATGCATGTTTTCTAGTGGCTTTCGTGGTAGATCATTCCTTTGTTCCCATGTTTTAAGTGTATTTCCCTCCTCCAGGTATCTCCTATATTCCTTGTCATTTTCACCCATGGCCCCTGTGTTTTTCTATTCTGGCTGTCTGCTCCAGTCACCTTTGTTGATTGCCTCATTTGCTCTACATTCAGTGATCACCCTCCTCTGTACATGAGCTTTTCCAGTTTTCTTACTCTTTGCCAGATCAGTCAGTTGCCCTTTGTTTAGGCTTTTTTTTCTGTCAGTGTCTCTGTTCTTTCATATTTCTCTTGCTTTTTGTCCCTAGCTCCCCACTTTCCTGATTTTTTTCACTGATTTAAATGTGTTTGTTTAGTTTTGTTATCTGGCTTGGACATGCTTTTTTTAAACTTTTTTATGTTTTTTCTATGTTGTTTGTTCCACACTCTGGGTCCTCCTCCACACACTCCCATTCCATTACTGACAACACTTTAGGGGTCTGTAGTTAGAACTAGAATTATGATCATTTGCATATAAAATTCAGCACACCGTTTCCACAATGTGACTAGCAGGAATCCCATAGTCACATATGCTATGAACTATGCAGAAAAAAATGTCCTCAGAGAGCCTCCACTGACAGAGCAGTAGAATTACTAAGGAGCAAGTCTCTTCATTTCTGTGTAGCCATAAATAGCAAGTCATTAAGAAAATGGCAGATGATGGGCAGATTAAGAAGGCTCAGCGGAGGAGATGTGTAATGAAGACAGTTGAACCTTACAGTATTCCTCCAAGTACCATCCATCTTATTGCCTTCATCCCTTGTTTTACTTATCTCACACAGCCTCAAACCAGCTTTTAATTCTCATTGGTCTTTCAAGAATAAACGGAACTTAGAAACATGTGGGAACAATATGGGTTTGATTTCAAAGAACGTGCTCCTCTAAGTATAGTTTGAAAAACAGAAGTGAGAACACATTACTCCCAATACTATATCAAGGAATTATAGAAATAATGAGCTCTCAGTATGCTACTAATTAACATAGTAGAGAAGATTTTTTATTGCACACTGAACCAGTCAGTTCACATTCAAGGATGATATTTAATGTATATGTATGTTCCGTTCTCCCACTTGTGCATACCTATTTAAGATCACGATCATTAAATCAAGAGCTGGAGATCTTATTTTATTTAATATACATATAATGTATGTTACATTATTGAAAATATAAAGTGTGAAAATGGGTATTAACAAACGGATTAACTAAATTATGAACATTTGACATCAAGGTACTTACATTTTTACTCAGATATACGTTTAACTTTGTTTTGACCTACATGACTCTAATTCATATCCACTTTTGCCATAGGTATTACTTTATAGTTTATTTTTTAAACGTTCCTCATGATGCATCAAAGTCCGCTAGAATGTATTTTGTTATTAGATTATTCTCCATCTGATTGTTTGGAACTCTTAGTGTTCATGTGTCATGAGCTGACCTTTGATTCCCATTTTGAATGCAGAAGTTCTCCTCTCTATGTTTAATAACTCGTAAATCCTGAGGAGAGTTTTAATTGGTGCTTACTGAAGGCAGGTGTATTAGAAAGGTCAGCTCAAGACCTGAAGTGAAAGCCCTATGTACTGAAACACATAAACATTGTGGCATTGATTGTAGAATAAATTGGGTACACACTGCGTTGTTTGTTGGGTATCTAATAAGAGCAGGTCAAGTTGGTCAGTTCCAGTGAAAGCGAATGGAGACAGAGCCTGGGCTTTTTTCCCAATATTTAGCATGAGTTAAAAATGTTTGGCTGGCGACCATAGGCAGTATAAATTAACTGGCAAAGACAAGTTCATATGGGATTCATATTTATGAGCAGAAATATAATTGACTCTCGCTGACACACACAGAAACATGCGCACATCCAGCCCCCACACATACTCCTACTACAGCTGTATTGTATCTCTGTCCTCAGAATGAATATTGTATTTTTGAAAAAGAAAGAAGTTTGCACAAACAGGCAAACTTGGGTTTCTAACATTTGGGGCATGGGGAATAGCATGTGTGCACAATTGGTTGCCAACAGAAAACACAGCAACACAAGAAACTTAGGATCTCATGTGCATCATCTCATACTTGGGTAGGTTATTCTTGATGGCAGATGACAATTAAAGAGAATGTTCCGGAACCATGGTTTTGACTGTGCCGTGTGATATATTCTCAGCCTGCTGGGATTCCACTGTTGTGTTCTGCTTAATAATCCAAATCCTCTAAGTCCCCCTTGGCCCACTTCAGTCCTTTGATTGCTCCTTTTATTTTTACAACACTAAACTCCATTTTCATAATCTGGCGCGCTGAACTCTTATTAAGTGTGGTGGAGAGAAAGAAGAGACAACTACTACACACAGTTCTCCTAATGTCATTCAGATTACAAGGGTCAATCTCGTCTGAAAAGCTGTGTTATCTTTTAAATTAGAAAATAAATTCTTGATTGAAAAAAGCATATTAGTAAACAGGTTGTGACAAGTCTTCATGTTATTCCTTATTTACACTCAACCAATGGGCAATAGTTTGCTCATGCATTCATTTATCCACTTGGAAGAAATCTTTGGATGACAAAAGACAGCTAATGGCTTTGCTCACTAAACATGGATCATGCTATTTCACCTTCTGAAGTCTGGTATTCAGCCCAAGAAAAGTCCCACAAAAAAGCACCGTCAGCATCTTTTAACATAGAAAAGTATGACTGACAGCACTTGATCTGTGGTCAATCTGCACATCCTCCAGGAAGGCCGTTCATTTAATCTCAAAGCCTTCCAGCAGGTAGTTGCTTCAGAAATGTTGACGAGGTTTAAAGCAGTGATGTGGCTGCAATACTCACTCACTCACTCACTGTTTCAAATGACACACTAACAGCTCTAATTAGTTAAGTTTATGCAGATTACAATGTGACCTGGTTTGTATGTAGCTCAAGTTTTAAGCATTTCCTTCATTATTTCATCTTTGACATTGACATCTTTTTTGCCAACACAGCATAAATTAAATTACGATATTGTTCTGCAGTCTTAGTTAGGTTTTGAATTTCACATTTTGTTAACTTCAAATGCTGTATTTTTAACATAGCTTCCCTGAAACACTTTTTAAAAAAAAAGTTATTGTTTTGTTTACTGGTTCTTTTCGAATCCCCTGAATGTATCCACTCTCTGAAACAAGCTGTTAAAACTACAGGCTTTAGGGAAACTCTCAACTTCCTGACAGTTCCAAACCCACTGGATGAGATCTTCCTGCTTTTTAGTCAAAAATGTAAAAAGTCAGAAAAGCGTATTCATATCATATTAACTCATTTGGATACCATCATCCAGATATGACAGATGACAGCAGAAGAAAAGATTGCAGCAGTCTAGTTCATGACCTACTTTTTATCTTCTCTCTGAAATTACTGTGGAGTTTACTGTTAAATTACTTGCTGTTGATGTTTTACACATCGATCTGTCTATAGATAATTTACTGGAAGGACTGCTTGGAACAAAACGTTCAGAATTGCCAGAAAACTAGTGTTCTGAAAATTCCCATGGCCTATTAAACACACTTCTCAAATGTTCAACCAAACAAAATTAGACTGGTGGGTCATCTACTTGTTTTTGATAGAAGTATTTGCACATGAACAAGTGCGTGAGCAATATCTCAGTTTGTTTTTTACTGAAAGATACACTACTCAATACAACATAAACTCTGTACAGTTTTTACTAAATATTCTAATACTGGGGAAGAACATCTCTGATGCACCCTACAGTAAGTGTTTTACATTTTATTTTATCAAAAGTTGTGTATTTCAATAGGCACTCCTATTCCTCAGTTAACAAAGTAACATACTGATTGAAAACCCTTCAGCTCAAGATTTGCTTATTTCACTACTATTTTCAGGCGTTCCTTAACACAGGAAGTAATTAGAAAATACATACAACTATTTTATCAAATCTCTTTCAACTGTATGATTTGAATTCAAATGTTTTGGAATGATTTATTGAGGAACATATTGATTGGATGGTATACTTATATAGTTCTCCTGGAAAGCCTGGCTCAATCTGTCAATTGCACCACCTCACCTCCTCCTGCCACCCTCCCCCAGTTGCCTGATGCCAAGGGTAAGATATACATCTGTCTAATTTCTTGCTTGTCAGCCTACCATCTGGTACAGTATCAGCATTAAGGACAGGAAAAAAATTGCATCTCGCTTCAGTCTCCCCCTCTCTGTTCAACGACGCACACACAAACTGCTAAAAGTTACCGAGGTCATTTACATTGAACGTCAAAGCTGAGAGTATGTTTTCATTAAAATGTGCTGCTAATGGCCACACATGTTGGGAAATATGGTTAGGACCTTATTGTTCTAATTGGCTGATGTAGATTTGATTTATTCCTTTGACCCTATAATGCCATATCTTTGATACATCTGTTTCTGAAATGTTTTGTATTGGATACCTTTTGCATAATTTAATGGTAAAATATTTGCTCAAACCATGTTGTCGAAAGTCACATATGCCTGATAACAGCGGGCAGACGACTACACAACAATGATTTGGATTTATCAAACAGTAATAAAGTATTAATAATTATGTTTATTTTTTCATATTTGTTATAGGGACATATAAAGACTTAAAAAATCCCTCTAATTTTTCTTGGATCAGGCTTTAAAGGAATAAAGAAGGCAGTTTTTATCCTCTTTTTTTCACCCAAACCATTTCTGTCATTTCACCTTTTTTTATCTAAAGTGGCAATAATGACTTCCTCCTGCACCTACATATGATAATTCCGCTTTGCAGATGTGAAGCCTACAGGGGCTTTCGTGGTTCATGGTTTTGGTTATTCATCAGACCTATGTCATTTTGTTTTTTAATGTCTCTAGACTTTCCAGAGAACATTTTCAGTCCCAGCAATCATTATTTTGTGAATGAATTATAGCGAATTTACTGTGCACTCCACTCTTACCATTAAAATGGTAGAACATGTGAAGAGTTTGTCTGGAGAGCGTGGTGGTGAACTGTTTGGAAATATAAGATAACAGAAAGAAATATATATTTGGCAGTGTTGTCTTTACACTAGCCAGAGTAGCCAAAATAATGTATTGCCTTTTTGTTGCCAATATGGCACTTCCATAACACTAAAAGTAAAGATCAACGATCAATTTGAAAGTACAGTGTGGACGTTGATTTTTTTTTCACTTTGTCAGTCTAATCAGTGGACTTCTTTCTAGTTTGGCATCTCATTTTGCCTGCAATTAACAGAATGCTAATGAGTCATCTTTTCAGAATCAACCTCTTTAAGATTTATAGTTTATATTTTAGCACATTTCCCACACATTTGAATTGTACCATTACTTGTTTTAACAAGTATTTGACAATACTTGGGGTTGGAAGGAAGGGCCTGTCAGTGTGACTATACAGAAGAAAATCAGCACATTGTTAAAAAAACAACAACAAACAAGTGAGCTCTAATATGTCTCAGTCAATATGTTTTTCTTCAGTGATGCCAAGAGAAATCTCATTCTTCTAAAGGTCGACATGTAACCGGTCGCTCCATTAAAATACCTTGTGCAAAGTTGTTATTTCAGAATGCACTTAAAATTTGTGAGTGAGGTTTGCAAGAGCAGGCGTTAAAGAAAAAGGCAAAGACTATGAACAAATAGCTGCAGCCTGGTGGGAGGAAATTTACCAGTGTGACTACAGTGCAATTAGCACATTGAACTATTCTGTCTAACTGTTATATTATTCACTGGCAATGTTATAAACAGTGGAAATTCTTATTTGGTTAATCACATGACCCCTGCTTTTATATATGTTAAGAGCATGGTGAAAAAATACCCAACACAAGAACCGAAGGGTGTTGAACACAAGAATATAGAATGAAGACGTGCTTCCTTCTCCAGGCTCATAATATACCAGCAAACGTTCACACCCACACCCACAAACTCACACTTGTTTCTGTAATGTGCCTTTCATTTGAGTCCTAATTCTCTTGCAGGTAACAGAGACACGGACAGGGCCACTGGGATGCAGTAGCTATGACAATCTGGACTCAGTTAGCTCCATCCTCCTGCAGAGCCCTGAGAGCAAGCTGCATCTGCAAGGTAAACAAATCAACTACATCCGCATGCTTCACTGGATGTTGGACATCACAGACAGCCGCCTTTCAGAATGAAGAGAGATCCATACACACATTCAAACTTAAGGGAATGGAAGAATTGAATGTCAGTGCTCTTTTTAATTGGCACAGGGATTCTGAAAGATTTGCTTCCCAATCCCTTCTGGGGATTGTGATATGATTTTCTGGTTATAGAAGTGTGCTCATGTTCAAATATGATTGTGCTCTTAAGTCTTTCTTAAAGCTTTGATCACAGACAAGCTTCAATTCCAAAACATTTCCTTTAGCTGTGCAAATTGATCACTTCAGCGAGCAGATACTCATACACATAATGAGAAGAAATGCATTTAATGGTTGGGAAAGCATTAATCGTACTATTGATAACCAAATTGTGCTTATAAGCAACTGTCATTAAGCTGTTTGTATTGAAAAATATGCATATGCATTTTGTTCAAAGACAATGCATCAGTGGATAAAAATAGATTTTTACTTATAACTGGTTATATTATTGTATGCAAACATAGTCCTGTCCTAAACACTGGCCAAAGCAGACCACAATTGGTCTAAAGAAGTGAAATACATGCAGTGGCAGGCCCCAAGTGGAAAGTTATAAATGACTAACTTCGGTCAAGTGTTTGACAGAAGTGATTGGTTCTTTGGTTTATTTGGGTTAATGTTATTGAAGTTATTAAAGATGATTTGAGAATACAAATATTTGTTTTCCCCCATCCACAAACCTCATGGTTCTTCTCTGAATTAATCATTATTCATCCTCTTAAAACAGAGAACTAAGTGGCCTTTCAAAGAAACACTTTTAAGTCCTCAACTGCCACTTACTCAAAGCGCTCTATAGGTTTTATGGAAAAAAGCTTTATTGTCATGCATTAGATGTATTATCCTTGTGTTCTAAAGATTTTTTCCACTCAAGTGATGGCTGACTGGATTGGTAAAAGATTCTTTCTTTTTTGACTGAGCAATAACTCAAGCAGAATACTATTGGTGTTTAAGATGTGTTTGTGAATTTTTTAGTTTGCCTGGAAATGCTTTCTTTCAAGAGCAATTCCAACTATCATTTCTGCCATCAGTGAGAAAGACAGCACAAGGTGTAACTTCCTCAACAGTTATAGCGCTCTTCAAAGTAAAGGGTCTTCACACTTCATGTGAAAAGGTGCACTGAAGAGTTTCTATGATGTGTGCTGCTCAAATAAATCTGTTGAGTAATAGTCCATTTGCCCTAGTTGTATCTTTTATATCATACTGAGATCCCCCAGGTAGGATTCTAACCAAGAACCCTCTTGTCATGTATTGTGCTCGTGTGCCGCTTAAATGGGCTGAGGGTTAGGGTCGCCAACTCAACGTTGCATACAGCATTTTCCTGCATAGTTCAATTACAGTTGGGCTTAAGTTTCTCAGTCAATATGGGAAATATTATTTTTGTAAAATCAATTTATTTATTGTGCATTTCGAATCCTAAGCATAATGTACTAATTTCATAAACAAACATCTTTGATAACCATCTATACTGAAGAATTCTATTTTTTTGTGTAGTATGAGAGCTGGTTATGTCTGTTCCCTGCTTCATCAGTTTCACAGCTTAGAAATTCCCTTTTTCCTTCAGCAAGTTATGTTGTTTCTTGTCTCTGATTCCCATCCTCCCTCCCGACCTTCTTGTGACATAATATGGTACTTGTTGGAAAACCAGCACAAATAAATGACAATTTTCTGTTGCCAGTTTATTTTGGCACGGCTGATATGTCACTCACCTCCCCAGAAAGAAAACTACTGATGTTCAGCTGTAGAGATTCTTCCTGTGCTATAGAAAATTACTTTAAAGCAGCACAGAATGTGGCTGAATTGTTCATGACCAAGCAGCCTCATGGAACAATTTCTACAAATTAATTGGTCACTTTTTCAGTTGATAAGTGAGGCTACCAAGATTTGCACAGTTCAGGGAGGACAGTTGATAAGATGTTGCCTTAACATTATAATATAATAGTCCCACAGCTTTCTGACAAGCTGTTTATTGCTTTTATATCACTTCATATCACTTCTATGTGTGGGGCGGATGTGTAAAATATAGATGCATTAAATGAAAGGAGCGAAAGAGACTCTCACTTTCACACAAGTTTAAGCATGCTGCACAGTCAGTGCTGTACTCATGTTTTCACACAAACCTAAAGGTTTAACAGTCCTCATAGATAACAATTGTACTATTAGAGAGTACATTTTTTCATGAGGTGTTAGTCAGTTACAGAATCTGTATAGAATGAGTGATTTTGCCAGAAGTAAAAAGGAAAATCAATAATGTGGTAATAAATCTTTTTGTAGTGGAGATAGTTTTTCACAGTGGAGATGGACAAAGTCACTGACCAGCATAGATTTTAGCCATACATTATTAGGAGCTGCTGGGAGGCAAATTTTTTTCAGAAAGTCATTCAAACAGAAAATGTGCCTTTGTGTTGTTGTAGGACAAACAACATATTTTACTGTTTAACGTGGGGGACTTGTACAAAAACCCTTGTGGATAACACTTTTAGTTTTGGAGGGCACATTAAAAACAAACAATTGGAACATACTGAGCAACAGCAGCAGCACATAACATCCATCATTGATACTAAGAAATGCATCACTTATTTAGGCAAGCTTTAAAAATTTGGAGCTTTTACCAAGAAATGTTGGCTTATTTTAACATTCTATGTAATTGTGTATTTATGAAGTGGAAGTTGGAATTTTGAAGACAAAAAAGATGTGGATGACAAAAGCACCACTCCATAATCAAGCCAACCATTGTATTCAGCAGGGACACCTCAAATGTATGTTATTGCACACTACACAGCGCTCCTGGAAGCAATGTTTCCTATGTTACAATTGCTGAGACTCCTGCTGAACCTTCACTTAAACTAATGAAATGTTTCAAAAAATGGTTTTAGATAAATGAAAGTCAACTGTTTAATTTAAAAAATACATACTGACCAGGGGGTAGAGTAATCCAAAGCACCATCTCAGTAGCATATGTTTATATATTTTGACTTGATCCAAGTGTACTTAGAAAATTGGATATGGGAAAAACTGGAACAACTTGTGGACCTCGTGGTGGTCCCAGTTTGATCATCCTTCATTCATCCAAAACACAGTTAGATTCTCTCTCAGATTTACTGCAGCCCTTGGCTGCTCTTTACAGTCAGTGCACAAAAATAACAGCTTTGACAGCATTGTCCTCTTTGACAATACACCATAAATGGACTTCACAGACTATCCCCTGAGAGGGATAGCATTGGCTTGGGCCTGTCCTACTCTAATAAGCCCTAGCAGCTCTTAGCACTTCTAATGAACAACCACCATGTGTGTCATTTACAAATGCCTAATGACCTTTTGCCAGACAATTAGTTGAAATGCTATCTTTTGGCATTTAAACTGAAGGGAGGAGTCACATCTGGCCATTGTAAAAGATCACATATCACTGTCAGCACTATCTAATGACAAAATGTGCTAGTATTTGGACAGTGACACATTTAATGTCTTCAAAAGATTAACACATTTTGAACAAACTGCTAAGCTTAAAAAAGAACAGCCGTTACATTTATTTTTTCTTTTTAATAGTACTCGCATGCCTGAAATATGCAAGAGGGAGATAGGGAATAAAGGAAGAGATTCTAATGATTAAGGTAAAACTTCTCTTGCAAAGCTCAACAAGTAATAGTCAGGCATCACCACTCTTTCCTACAAAGTTTACATGTGAAGTGATTGACGGCCTGAATGGTTACTCTATGAACTCATGCTGCGTTGCTCACTAAGACTGCATTGTGAGAACGAGATGGATTTTATTCACCTGTGCTATACGGTAAATCTCCTTGCTGCCCTGTGAAAACTGAGGATCATAAAACCTTTGGCAGTTTGAAGTGCAATAATTACAATGATCCTTATACTGTGTGGCAAATATTGCAACTCACTAGGTAGTGAGTGTAAGATCAACATAACTGCTGAATGGATCATTTTTGGTTTGCTTCACTTACAGTTTATTCATTTAATTTGTTATCTAAATGATACAGCTAACTTTTAACTGTACCTCTACGTGCACAGTGAAACACATTGTGTGTCACATTGCATTTGGATTTATTGTTCATACATGGCACATATTCGTCCAATAACCTTTAAAAATACCTTGAAGTTTGCGACAAATTACAGTACAAATATTTCCAGTGCTTCATGTGTATAACAAACAAAAAAACACATAAAAAATGTTTGAATCTTTAAGTCATATTTACATGTTAAACATGGACAGCACTCCTTAGGACCTGAGGAAAAAACTGAAATTCATTTGACTGAAAATCATTACCCATGTCCACAAAGTTTGAACTCTATCAGTCTGTGTTTATGATGTGTACAATTAAAATACATTAAATTCCATTACTCTAAACTTGGAATGGTCAGCAATCAAAGACCACAGCAACGTGAACTGTAAATTATAGAGCCTCCGGGTAACCAAGGGTGTCTCCTAATCAGGATAACAGTAATGGTGTTTGTGGCAGGGCATAAAAGTGAAAGCTACAACTCTGAAGTAGTGACTGCTAAAACATAGCTGGAAATTCTAAAGAAAAATATCAGGACATCTGTCTGTGATGTGGAATTTTGCAGAAAGTGGGTCATGCAGCAAGACATTCACTCCAAGAAGACAATTTGTTTTACCAAAGAATCCTAGAAAGAACAAAATTAATGATTTTCGGAGAGCGCAGTCTGAGTTTTATCCATCAGTTGTCAAAAGCCCTGAAGGGGCAATGCATCTGAGCTACCAAAAGCTGACTAACATCCCTGAGATGGAGTCATTGCAGAAAAATGAAACAAAATTCTTCACAGATATTTTGCAAGACCGATCAACGGTGACGGATAAATCTAAGGTTCAGCTGTTGCTGCTGAAGGGGAGGACACCCTGGCTGACAGATACATGTCAACATTAAGCAATATTAGATCGCTTGTAATAATCATTTGTGATGATATCTCATATCTTTTATGTTTTTACTATGTCTTAGATTTTCTGTTTGTTAATGTGGAATCTAAAAGGCCAAAACCTGAATTAATTATGGATCTAAGGCAAATCCTTAAAGCGGTAATAAGCTGATTCTGCCGTTTTACGACTTTCAAATGGTCTCTTCTGTTTACATGATTGCAGACTTTCTTTCTTCTTTCTATATATTTTAAGTGATCATTTCATGTTTTATTATCAGCTGAAAGGAAAGAAAGATAACTGAGATATTAGAGAAAAAATTCCATTAATCTTTCAGAAGTGCTAGTAAAGAATACATTTTTCCCATTCTCTGTTTTCTGCATTAGGAATCTCTTGGAATCTGATCTTGATGTTTATGTCATTTCACACACTGCTGCAGTTAGACACATTCTGTTAACCTTCACTGTCATTAATTTTTCTTTTTTTTCCTTCTCTTTTTGATAGTCACAGTATTGTTTTGCACATTGATTATTCAGCAAAAAAAATGTTCAGCTCGTCCTTCCTTTTTTGTTTTTCAGCATTTTTATTCAGAAATATATATGTTTAAATACACATGTATGTTTACCTAATATAGTTTTCAGACTGCACATCCATTTTTCTAGTACTTCCAGTATTGAACATTAAATCATATAAAGAACCCATATTTATCAATCATTAATGGTGAGGGACCGCAAAACAGGAAGTGAGATTGCATCAAAGCAAGTGAGTAACTGCATATTATGGACTTTTAAGAAAAGTGGGTGGAAAAATAACCCGACCGCTTCTGCTACTGCAATAAGTACAGTGATTAGAGCAACACTTTTAAGATAATCAAGTTAAGTTCCCATGGCTACAGCGCTGTTCAGACCTGTTTGACCTCATCACAGCAGCTTGCAGCCTGTAAAATTTGACCAGTTGTTGAATATTGCAAAAAAATTACAATAGCCATATGCTATCTTTTCCACTTTGCTCTATCTGAGGAGAAAAAAAATCTTGGCAGGTCTTTTTAAATTGCTTATGAATTAAATAGGGGATTCATATTAGTATGCAAAACCACATGAGCTACAACGAGGATGCAGTAATAGAAAATGCACTCCATTTCATTCCACTAATTAAACTTTTAATCATGCCTTTTTCTTTTTATGCTATATTTTTCACCCCTGACCACAGCACTTTATCTACCTGGAGGCATTCGCAATACATGCGACAGCAAAACTTTACTGTAAAACATATACAGGGAAATTATTATTACAAACCTATAATCAAACTTTATTACCTTTTTTTTCTCTGATTTGCTGTGGAGGCTTTCAAAGTGCCCAACACGGCAGCTAGATTTAAATTTATACGAAATAAATTAGCATTCTCGTGAATTAGTTGTCATCAATATTTTCCTGGGGATCTGTTTGACTCTCAATTTCCAAAATAACTTCTTTAATACAGAAATGTTTTTCCCTCATTTTCCCCCTGTGGTTTGCTCTTTGTAAGCTTTCGGAGCTGTGAGCTGCAGATAACACACTGCGGATATGAAACTCCATGGATATTCCCTTTGCTTTCACTTAGATTTAGATTAGACAGTTGTAGTGGCTTCTGACATCAAGGGGGTTACCTATCAAAGCCTAAAGTCAGTTTTTGCTATTCTGTGCCGTGATGTTGGTGTTTTGAATGTTTGCCACATATGCTTTCTGACCTCCTAATTATTCTTCCTTTCCTCAATAACTGTCTAAAACCTTACCATTTGAGTGCTCTTGTACAGTATATTGCTGGAATGGATATCATCCTGATGTGTTATAAACAGAGGATTCAGATCTGGAGGAGCTCTAAACTGGCAGACTTGTTTCACACGATAATAGGCCTCAATACTAAATGTAGCACAGGCTGCAAATGTACTTAACTTAGATGTGTCCTACCCAATCTTAATGGATGATTCCACTGGTTGATTTTTACTGACATTTTTTAGAAAGAACTCTGGCTTCTTTATTCACTTTAGTTCGATCTAAGGAAAATATCGCCTCTGTTTAACTTCACTGCAGTTGAGAATTAGATAGACTTTTATTTTCCCACATTACTTAGTTCTTTATTTGTTTGTCGTCTCACTGGGCTAAAGCTTAGAAACCTAATGATATTGGATTTGTCTGGTTCTCCCTTTATGTATCCTCTGAGGCCTAGAACTAAAAATAGCTTTTTGAGTAATAGGAATTAAATGAAAAGGGGTATTAGCGACAGTTATGATGTCAGTATTTTGAGATGCATAAAATATTTTTTGTTTAATACATTTTAAGTGGTGAGGAGAAAGTTTCGTCATATTCATCTTCCCCTAATTAAAAAATGTCAGCATTTAATAGTAATTCATTTTAAACTGATGTTATTTTAAAATTAAAATAAATAAATAAATAAATAAATAAAATAACATAAAATTAAATCGAAATTACATCACCTGAATTCTTAACAGGTTGATGATATTTAACAAAGCATAATTATAGATATAATATTTAATCAAATCTCATCAATCTTTTTGGAAATATCATAACAATTAAACTGAAAGTATCTTCAATGTTGAAGCAAGCTGTTGTGAATTTCCTCTTCTGCAAAGACCAGTTGCAGGATATTTGGGAACAATTTGTCTGATTTGGGTCTAATAGATCTCTGTCTATCTGCTCATAATTTCTGGGACCTTGATCGAGAGTTTTCTTTGAATTACATCAAATTAATCTATACTTGTAAATACATAAACAGCAAGCCTTTTACAGGAATCTGATGAAAAACCAGATGATCCCTCGCCTTGTTCATCTAGATATTTCAATTAATCCTGATCAGGTTCACACATGGCTTCTTCTCTGCATGATAAAGAGCATTAAACTATGTCAACAAAGAGTGATTTCTGCAAGTGTTCCTAAGCCCATGCAAGAGTTTCGTTGACAGAATGATCAGCGTTAAATATTGCTGTTAATCTGCCAATCATTGATCTTAGGTTGTGTATATTTTGGAACCCTGAAATTCTTCACAATATAATGCAAAGTAATATGAATTTGATTTTTTTTCACTGTAATTTCTGCAGATTGATAAAGCTTTGCTCAATCTGAGAGGTTCTGCCTCTCAAGGTGCTCTTTTTGTATACGGACATGCTTGTGGCAAGTGAATTTGGTTCCCCCAGGCTTTTTATTTCAAGGGGGACTGTGTTCTCCAACATTTTCCCTTTTAGTTACAATAAAATGTCTCTTTTTCAACAATATTTCAACAATCTAATTCCAATAAACTACTGGTTTGAAATTAGTAAATAATTATATTCTCTTTCATGTTTACTTTACCCTGCATCTTAACTTCTATGTTTTTTATTGAGCAGGATGGAAAATGTCTTTTATTATTGTATACCTAACACTAAAAGGCAAAATATAAAGGGGAGGTGAAGATTTCTTCTTGGTTACACATATTAATTCCAGCAACAGATAAAAAGCCCCAGAACCTCCACAACCCATTATGTTTCAAGGACCCAATCACCTCCAGTATGGGTGTCATAAATTAACAGCAAAACAAAAGCAAGCTAATTTGCCTCTTTCAATCTTCAGCGCATGCTTTTCTCTTTTCTCTTTCTCCAGTTTCCTCAAGAGCCTATCTTAGAAGATTTATGAATATGTTAGAATAGCCTGAGCCAACAGTTTTCAAAGTGGTGAAGTGAAAATAAATTAAACTGGCCCTGTAGGCAAGTCGTGCAGTGAGTGATGAATTAGATACTCATTGCTCTGTTGCTCAATGCATGTCCCTTCTTCCAAGTGTGAATGCTGCAAATAGTATATTAATGATAAACATACAAATCAATTAAGTCTTTTCTTTTATGATGGACATCTTGGAAATTTGATTTGGAGACTAAGATATCTGTTACTACGTTGTCTTTGCTTAGCACCGTATTATTTACTTCAGACAAAATATTTGATGGGAAACATTAAGAGCAAATGTTGAGTGAGAGAAAAAAGATAAATCCACGGTCATTCTCATCAGGCTACCCACTTACTCTACTCTCTCTTTCCTAAAAGACTATCTCATCAAAACTCAATTTTGTCTCTCTGAAAACTTGACAAACCACAAAAATATGTATTTCATAAAACCAAGACATCACAGGATGGCCAGGGCCCTGGGTCACATGCTACCCCCATATTTTGTCAAAGCGTGTTAAACCACCTCTCTCAAGGGCAAATGCATTGGTGGAAATTCTTTCCATCATGAAAACATGCATCCTTTTTTTGCCCAGAGAAATGATAACACAGGATGATTTTCAAGATGGATGACTGCACACATTTTTTCTCTTTTCTCTAACATGCTGAAAACCCAAAGCCTGATGAAATCTTCCCATGTTGACCCCTGGGTCAGCTTTCAATTGGAAGTGGTCAATCAAGAGTGAGTTTCCATTTGGCCCAGCGTGACCATAAATCACCTTTTTTTCCATGCCCACTTTTTCTAACTGCAGGCTGCCATTTCTGTAAGTGCCAAGCTTTTCCACTCAGTGTTTTTTTTCTTTTCTTTTCTTTTCCTCTGGTAGGCAGAATCAGTCTCATCAGTTGATTGAGAGTTTCTCCACTTTTTTTTTTTCCTTTTTGTATCTAGAGGGGCCCTTGTGGCATTTATACAGAGTAAAAGAATCTCCTTATAAACATTCATCCATCAATTTTCCATATTGGCTATTTTTCGTATGGTCGCGGAGGGTCAGGAGTCCATACCTGCGGCCATTGTGTGTTGTAATATAGTTAAAATTGTTGATTAAGATAAATCAAAGTGTTGTATTATTGTTGTATTCTGCAATTGCAGATTGAATTGTATGTTACCACAGACCTATGTCTTAAAAAGAACAAACACACTTTATAACACAAATCACAGTGCAGTACAAACTAGAACAACCTGTGTGTAAGTTAATGAGAAAGAATTTGTCAAGAATTAGGCACTGTTAATTTTGATCAAAGTATAAGGATTAACAATATTTTTGTGTTTAGGGATGTTTGATATGTTTTCAGAGATAAATCTGGGCTTTTGATCTGAGATGTATTTGCAGCACACTGTGACACTTTGAGGGCAGTTGTCTTTTTTAGCTGAAATGGAAATGTCAGAGCTTGTCATACGTCTCTCCTCCCCCTCTCCAGGGTTCTTGTAAAACATGTGATTTCTGCAAGAGCCCACAAAGGGTGTGGATGTGTGTGTGATTTTGTGTGTTTTTGTGTATGTGTATGTACCAACTGTGTCACACAGGCACAATATCTCCCCAGCCGAGGCCTACTGCTTCTGCTGTACAGGTACACATGGCAGCACATGACGGAGCAGCTAGAACTGTGCAGCCGAACTGCACAAGCAGCCAGCAGCAACCACATTTCTAATGATGGAGCAAAGCCATGTTTGTTTATACAGTTGTCCCTCGCCAGTTCGGCCTTTGCACTTTTTAGATCTCACTCTATCATGGATTTTTAAATTATACATATTTAATTTTTATTGCTAGATTTTTTTTTTGTTATTGTGGGCCTTTTGACATATTTTATACAGTCATATCTTGATTATTATGTAAAATAGGCATTCCCTAGTCTAGAAAATGGGGATGGTATGTCAATAATAATTTAACCATATCTAAAGGATATCAAATTAAAATGATAATAAAAAATAATAATACACAACAAATTTTGACTCACCCCAATTGCAATACTCCCCAAAGAAAATGGAAAAGAAAATTGACTTCAAGCTTTTTCTTTTCTTCACGATATGTCATTTTTCTGTGCTGCAAGACGGACAATAATTTAACAGCAACTACAAGTCATCTACCTGGCCACACTGCCTGGCCTTCAACCTGCTATTTCAGCAGTTTGCTTCATTGGGTTCAGTGAAAGTAAACCTTGAATACCGAGATTTTAATTTCTATCTGTTTTTCCTTTTTTTGAGTAACTGAAAATAAATGTTTTATTGTTTTTTGTATATGTGACAATGTTTTTCTGTGTCATATTCATGTTAAAAGTTGCCATATATAAATTTACCTAGATTTTATTATATGAGTGAATATATGAACTAAGAAAAAAGACAATTGAGGTGAAAATACCACATAAATATATAAATACCAAATAAACTGTCCAAAACAAGTTTTATCCCAGAAATGCCAATATCCACCTATCTCCTGTTCTTTTGGAAGTGCTCAGAATATTTATGATAATCTACGATAATCTACTCATCGCAGACACACTAACATGTTATCTATTTGAATGCTAAATACACCTCATTTAGAACTTTTAAAATGCTAACATATTCTGAGAGCTGAGAATAGATCCAGTGGTACATGTCATCCTCTGTCAGGCCCAACACGCACACTCAGTTAGATGCCTAAATAGCTTTATGCAAAGAACTGAAAAGTGGATAAATAAGTACTTCAGCCACACATATACCTCATAGCTGGAGAAAAGGAGCCCACGGATAAAAAGGGCAACCACAGCAACTTTTCAAACTATGTTACACTTTTGCATTAAATATATAGGATCAGCAGCTAAAGCTGGGTAGTGCTGGATGAAGAAGAAACAGACAATCCTCTATAGTTCATAGCACTTTGGATTTGTATCATGGCTGCAAAGATAACCTCCAACAGTAATTTAATGTCCCCATTGAAGTAATGCACTTTATTGCACCAGTGGATTAAGTAATGATTATTTTGTGAAATTGCAGCCACACAATGGTCAATTAATCTTTAATGAAACTGTAACTTATGAGGCAGAGCGTGGCATTCCAATAAGCAGGCAACTTCTTGCCAAGCCAGTTACAAGCCTCAGTTACAGTCTGCACTGCTTATCTATTGCAAAGTTAAAAATGATTAAATACATTTCAAAAGACACCAAAACCAAACGGGCAGTCTTGAAAGAAACACGACGAGGCAAAGTTGTACTAGAGTCTTGGCTTTTTAGCAATGTTTATGGGTCCATAGTCTTTAAACTACTATAGGGAAAAACATCAATAACGTGATTAATGGAAGTTTTGTAGTGCTATTTATTTAGAACAAGACAGGCATAAGGATTGGAGGAAATTATTTGCACTGGCAGAGCATGAAGTTGAGGGTTATCAAATAGCTGCACAGGTTTTGCAATATGTACTTTACGTTTCATCATCTCTTTAATGGTGGCGGGTGGAAGTACCTGCTCCAATATCTGGTGTTTTTCTCTACATATACCTGCTTCACAGCCATATAAACTGGAGCTTTACAGCCCAATCATTTTCAATTTTGTCACATGTTATTGCACTAACACAGAAAAGCTGGGTTAGTCACAAAGATAAATGTTTTTAACTCTGATTAGTTTCTCATTTCACTTTCGGCCTGAGGGCTCCAATACTCTTACTCATTCCGCACTGCACTAACAAATGTTGATGGATTTACTTTTATTGCATGACATCATTTCTGCACTGGAGTGGGAGGACAAGACATGAAATTTCCAATACTTGAATGCTTGCTCAGCGGGTGACTGTAGGGGGAGCAGAAGAGGTGAAGAAACGAGTACGAGTAGAGTGATTGATGGAGTGAATGAGAGCCAAAGGATGATGGGGGGAGAGTCAAGGGGCATGCGCATGTGTGCGGTTTGAGTAGAACTGAATTTAATGAAGTAAGACAGTTGAAGATGTGTACAGACACATAGTAAGAGGCTGAGAGAGGAGCATGTGAATAGAATAAACAGAAACACTAAGGGAAGAGTGCAAAACAAGAGATTGCAGGACTGATAGTCCTGAGCTGAATGTCAGCAGCAACTCAAATTGTTGCTTCATCCATCTTCCAGCATCAACACGCTGATATCAACAAAGAAAATATGTGTACGTGTTGATAGTAGAGCCTGGGCTATGAGGTATGGCAAGATAGAGGTGGGTGCTGAGGCACACACTGTTATTGTGCAGGCGGCCGCTGGCAGCAGCACTGTCAGTGAGCAGCGTTGATCCGTGAACTTGCCATCTGGATTTTCCCACAAATCACATTAAAGTTTCAAGCCCAGGAATACATCAAGCTAAATGAATATTGGATCCAGACAGGCCTGATGGAGAAAGAGCCCTGGGCAACCCAACTCTTTTGTGGTCAGACATGATCTATCCATTCACTATATTCCCTCCATCCATGCTTCCTTCTGTTCCCCTCTTTCTGACGGACAGTGGCTCTGATAAGGTGTAGAGAAAGGAGAATGTATTGTCGTACAAACAACAGAGGAACATATTGCAAGCAAGGATTGTTTAAAACAATAAGCAGGAATGTCTTCCCCTAGTTACAAGACGTACGATTCTTTGTGGTAGCCTCAGACCTCATCCAAGAAGAATGGATGAGGACTCTCACGGTAAATATAAAAATGCTGGTGTATGGATAACCAAAACACATTATCTGTTACTTTTCTCCATTGCTGTTGCCACAACGATGCTGCCGACGTTGTGCTATGTTTCCAATCCAAATCATTAAGGCCTTTATCAGCTTCTAAATTACCCAGTTATGTTTAGTATTTGTTGTAGGTGAAAATAAAGAGCATTAATTGCCTCATGCAAATGCATAATGGCGTACCATTTAACTCCATGACAACCTGATAATGATTCATATGTACAGTATGAAATTATATGCTTACTTTCCCTTTCATTTTAGCTGTATTATGTTGATGTTGCATAAACTGATGCCTGTTATCAGCCAAAGGTGAAAATAATATGTGAGGGGAGAGAATAATGCAATCATTTATCATTCAATAACATGTTTTTGCTCTGGTTCCTGGTTGCATATTTTCTGCTGGAGCACCGTTTGTGCTCAAGTAAAACCTATTAAGAAAATACGGCCTCGCTGAGATGTTGTTTCCCACAAAAAGGAAAAAAATCTATTTAGTACTTTTCCAATCCAGTGGCCTGTAGAGTTAGGGATTTATTTTCCCCAGGTCTGACGTGAAGATAAAGCCTGTACAGTTAGCTGTCCAAGCT
Source organism: Menidia beryllina (assembly GCA_013363375.1). NCBI lineage: Eukaryota > Metazoa > Chordata > Actinopteri > Atheriniformes > Atherinopsidae > Menidia > Menidia beryllina. Next base: position 8,450,253 of record JABUIW010000124.1, on the reverse strand, counting down.
TCAATTCCGTGAGATCCTTAGGGCCAGATATGGATTGGCGAGGGGTCTAAAAATTATAAATACCTTGTCAGTGTTACCGAAGAGGGAAGAGGCTCAATTCTTAAAATCTGAGCTGTTCTCTAATTTGCAGATTTTGGGACTACATTGGAGTTGTAGCAATATGGCACGTGGTAGGGTTTGATTGACAACAAACAAATATATAAATGCACACACATTGGTATGCAAGCAAACACAATGTATGCAAAGGGAAATAAATGTGCTTCTGAAGAAACCAATACATCATAGAGGAGCAGGCATCAATCACTGTTATTCTCTGTCACCTCCTGAGTGACTCACCACAGACAGCTCAAGTTGAACACTACCAAGCTTTGAAGCACGTCCTTTAGAAAAATATAAATGATTGCTTATAACACAGAACAATCTTGGTATGGCACACAAACATTTATTTATTTATTTTTACTTTTATTTCCCTTCTACTCGTGTCTGTTTTATTTGAAAAAGACTGAATTGCCGCATGCATTAACGGCAATTACAGTAAGTCTGCCACTTTCTCATTTTCATTTGTTTTCGACAAGTAAACATGCATTAAGTTAAAGCAATAAGAAAATGGCAAGTGTAAAGTGCACCTTATAAACACTTTAACAAAAGTTTTTGAACATTTGAAGACTATTAGTTTCAGCTTTTGTATTTCAAATTTTCGTTATGAACAAGGGAGGAGTTTGTGTTGGAGAGCTTGTTTTTCTTCTAAAAATTAAATTCCAAATATTCTTGAAACATAACTATTAAACTCATATCGATTCACTAAATCCACAAATTTTTCTGTCTTTCAGGTCTCCAGGTTATTTTCCCAGAATACCTGCAGGAGAAATTTGTCCAGTCAGCTCTGAGCTACATAATGTGCAACGGTGAGGGGGAATATGTGTGCCGTAACAACCAGTGCATCTGTCAGTGTGCAGAGGAGTATCCCCAGTGCAACTGTCCCATTACCGACATCCAGATCATGGAGAACACCCTGCTGGGGATGTCGGAGTCATGGGCCTCTTCTTACAAAGACTTCGAGAACTCTGGTAGGCCTTTTTTTCTTAACCAGTTAGAGATGTAAACAAATGTAAGATATATTCCTTCACTTTTTGGAGTTAAATCAAATCCTAAAAATGTTTTAATCTACAAGTCATAATTGTACTGCTTCACTGCAGTCATCTCCTTTTCATCCTCATACACAAATAAAATACCATGTTTTCATTTGAATACAACAAAGACTGATTCTATAGTACATACGGCTTATGTAGTAATGAAATAAAAAATGTTTTGTGAAAAAAATCATATGACGGAGGTATTAAAATTTGATGGTGGGAAAGCACACGTCAGCTTTCTATAGATGCTGCAAGGCATCTGTATCTGTTATGATGTGATATGAAACTGTCCCAGCAGCAGAAAAATATGTTTATGTTACATAACAGGAATCCAATTTGTCATTAAGGTCACTGAGAGCATTGCATCTTTAAAGGGGCCATTTTAAAAAAGTCCTGAGACAACAATATATTTTGAAATTCATACCTCTCCACCTGCAGCAATTTGTACATGCAGCAAAATATGAAACAATCAAACATTGTTTGATGAAAACGGGGAGGCCTTTTAGTCTTTTGTTTTTCTTTAACTCCTGGATATGATACAATATTGAAAAAATCTATAAGACACAAGAGGAAGGTGATAAAAGTAGCCAATATCTAACTTGAATATCAGTAAGCTTTTATTGACTTAATGATAAAATGCCACAAAAAAAAAAATCTACCAATGTTGGTCATTTACTGTCACTTAAACTAAATGTGTTTTCATACTATGGTGACACATTGTCTTCAAACACCCATGTTGCTGAAAATTCTACAGATTATTTTCTATTGGTTTATGGCGCCAGTATTTTTTATGTATATATTTACCTTTGCATATCAGTGGATTACTCTGCTAGTGCAGGAACATGTTCCCTAGGCACAGAGAAGCGTTAGATTCTGACATAGTGGGTGATGTATCCATTGCTCAGTACTCCTTTCAAACAGCAGAGCTTTCACTGTGTAAAGTGGCTGGCTGTGAGCATGGCTGCAGCTGCTTCTCTTCCTGGCTTTTCTAGCTGGTATTATAGTTGCTAAGAGAGAGAGATTTTCAGAACTAAACTTTTATTTGTGGACTTGGACATACATGATACCCAGTAAACCAATCAGATCACAACTATTAGTATTTGAAGTGAAATAGTCATAGATAAAATAATAGATAAATAAAAATGGTATTGCCCTCTGTCAGACAGCAGGACTTTATGTAGCTGGTGGTATTGACAGAATGACCTAATGTGTCTCAGCCATAATCATAAAAATTAGTGCATAGCTTTGTAGTCGCTGTGACATGTCATATTACCCGTAAAACAGCAATTACAACTACAGACTGCCTCAGTCAAGCTCAGCAGCAGTCTGTGGGCACTAGCTAATCAAGTTATCTGTCTCGCTACAGTTATTACCGCAGAGCAGCTGGGGTTACACCCACGTAGACTTTGGCAAACTGTGGTAGTTTCAAACACAAAACAATGTCTGGAAGAAAAACCTGCCTTTCGGTATGGATCAGAGAGGATGCAGTTATTATAACTGAGCGCAGATCTTGATACAAGGTAATGCACAAATTAGTGCGGGGGAAAGTCAAATTCATTAAAAAAAATTCAGCACAAAAGTGCCGACAGGGAACATGAGAATTATTTTTTATTAGTGCATGTACGAGTTATTTAGACAAAAGGCCATCCGTGCATTGGCAAACATTAATTTTTGCAATGGGGAAAAAAATGGGGGGAAAAAAATCAAACATAGTTTCTGTCAAAATCTTTGCTTAGGCCCATCGCAATTATGTGCAGTCATATTTTTTTTCAATAAAAAAATTCTTATTCTAACCTTAGGGAAATAAGAAGAAATGTTTTCTCCCACTGTGCCATCCTGACCAATAATTGCAGATCATATGGGAAATCAATTTGCTGCAACAAGAGCAATAAATTCTTATTTGCGTATGTTTTCTTTTTTTATGATAGTTTCTTAAACAGAGAATTCAGCACTGACTTGTGGTTCCTGATCAACCTGGCAGAACTGAAGACATTCGGTAGCATTAATTATTGGAAAACACCAAAAAAATTAGATGTATCGGGACAAGAGGTAACAGGTGGCTAAATGGTGAGAGCTGTAATCTCTTGATAAGGTCTGCTGCGTGGCTCGAGATAAGAGTAACTCAGGCACTCTGTGGATTCTTTGGAAGCTCTATCAAGGAAGGGATACTTGATGGCTTTGAAGCTTGTATAAAAGGTCTTGGCAGCTATTGAACTGCCACTGGGGCGTGACTTGATAATGGAGGTGTTTTTCAGTGAAGGAGTCAGATAATTCCGAATGTTGGATGCTTGTGACACCCAGAATTTCTAGGAAAAAGGGCGACCAAGGTATCTGACATCTCTGAAAGCTGGGTGGAGGAATATGGCAAGTTCAAAACAGGGAGAGGAGGATTTTGACTTCTTTGAAGAAAAAAGGAGCTTTGACATGCCTGGGAGGAGGGTGGAGGAAATTCTGACATTTCACGGCTGTGGCTAAAAAAAAAGCGCTGAACTGTGTCGTTAATGCAGTTCAAGCGTCTTGGGGACAGCTATAAGTGGGTACTGGTGTGTTTGCAGGTGCATTTCTTGAACAGGTTATGTGTTATTTAATGTGTCCAAAAATATTAATTTTATATGTTCTATCAAAAATCATTCTATAAGCATTGGTGCATTTATACATTTTGCTTATCAGCTTTAAAAGCTTTCAGTCACTGAAACTAGTTTAGCATAAATAAGGAGTGATATATTTTTTCTTTATTTTCTTTTTAAAACATTAACTAAAAATCTGATATTGCTGCTCATATATTTATGTATATTTGAGGGACACAAAATTATTATTCATCAAGGTATTTTTTGACAATGATGAACGGTCACATATCATGTATATATTTCAAAAGACCTCAACTAATATTTTTTAAATTCAAGTGATATTTTGAAGCACCTTGTCCAAAATTGTAATCTAATATTAAAAATTAATCTGGTGTGAGGAAGATACAATGAAGTATTTACCAAAGCTCACAAAACTCATAAAAACATGGAACAAAATTCTTTCTAATTATACTGCATTTTGAAATAGAAGCATATACCCCAGTTTATTTTTGTTTTTCTCTTATGTTTATCTTCTCTCCCACTCCATTCATATCGGGGATCTAGATGAGTTCAAGTCTTTCCTGAAGAGGCTGCCCTCCACTCATTTCCTGCCCATCAGCAGTGTGCATCTTCTGTGGGGCAGTGACTGGGACCTCCAGGCCCGCTACAGGCTCCTTCAGAGTTCCCTAGAGATCCAGCGGCTCAAAATCCAGCGTACCGCCCGCAAGCTCTTTGGCCTCAGCATTCGTTGTCACCACAATCCCAACCACCAGATGCCTAGGGAGAGGTAGGTAGAAATATGACCTTGCTGCAGAATTGGTCAGTAACATAAACCAAAGGTTTATTGTTGATGCTTCTGGATATATCCTTTAAAAAGTTTGTAAAAAAAGAAACTTGAAACTTTGACAGTTCAATGGAAACTGCTCCTTTGTGTTCATGTAGGGTTCGTTTTAATTGTTGCCTCTTGAAGCATGCACAGCAAGCATGACATCTATTATATATTCTTGAATATGGTTGTGTTCTTTCTGTCTATCAAATCACCTTAGTGCTACGGCTTGCACATGCCCAAAACACTATAGCTCACTCTTGTATTTCACTTAGCAGCCTGGAAAGAAAATGTTTCTCTGGGAGTTTTCTTGTTAGGTCATTGCACACATCTGTCACCACCTACTGCAGTTGCAGCTTAAGAGCCATGCTGCGGATGTGCCATGGTGTCAGCACTATACAGGAAATGCCAGGAAGGAATTTCCCCCTCCTTCCACTCTACCGAATAAAAAAATACTATAAAAAATACTCCAAGATCCAAGCTGCCACATGAAACTTTACATGGGACGGGATGTCATTATATTAATTGGAACAGATTCTGTAAAATATTAATTTAAGCGGAAATAAGAGAAGCATGTTTATTTGTTTGCTTGCATAATACAGTTTCACATCAGATGGAAGAGCCATTTATTTTCAATGCACTTCTATATATATATATATATATATATATATATATATATTAGGGGTGGGACGGTTCACAAAATCCACGGTTCGGTTCGTTTCACGGTTTCGTGGTCACGGTTTTCGGTTCGGTTCGGTATATGGTGATTGTTAGGAAAATCTATTATGTCTTGTATAGTCAGGTTAAAACTAGGGATGGGGATCGTTAATATTTATTGATATCGATACTTTTATCGATACTCCTTATCGATCCGAGTCTTTATCGATACCACTATCGATAATTTTCTGTTATTTGGTGGAAAGACAATGCGACAATATTTAACAAATAAATAATTGTATTTTAAATTAAATGTAATTTTTAATAAATGTTGGCATCAGTAGTTTAATTATATATTCTAAAATAATTAGAGCAATATACAACTGTATTACTCATGTTTCTCGCCAAAAACTCAATTTCCCTTTTCTTTACGTTACACTTGAACGCATCATGATAACCTAATTGTCGTTTTACTGAGCCAATCTGAACACATCATCACGCAGCACGTCTGAAACTTTATTTACTTTTCAAGCTAACTAGCTTGTATGCTGCCGATTACAACACAGATTTCACAATTACTATTGTAATAATAAAAAAACGACCAGACTCGATAGTGGTATCGATAAGCCCAAACGTTATGGTCCTTGATAGAACCGGGTTTCGATCCCCATCCCTAGTTAAAACTGAAAGAAAAAAGCAGTCTGACATTTGATACATTATTGTGACAGTCTTAGGTTAAAAGTAGGTGAGAATCTGGCATTGCAAGCAAGGAAACAGTGCTAATTCCAACATGGGCTTCCCTCTAAATGCAAAGTGGTCCCGTACAGCAGACCTAGAAACTGCTGCTGGCGCGTCGGATTTTTATTATCGGCTACGCTGCTTCGCTTCTTCTTCTTGTTTCCTACTGGTGGTTGGCTTTGGGCGCAGTAGCGCCCCCTTCTGGTCTGGAGTGTAAACGCTTCCCTCCGAGAAAAAGGAGCAGTGCATGAACCGTGCGGTACACACGCGAACCGAACCGAGACAGTCGAACCGAACGGTTCAGACGGTTTTCAGAAACCGTCCCATCCCTAATATATATATAAACATACTTGAAAACCCAAGCTTTTATCAGATATTACACCAGATATTACACCACCAACCTCACAATTTTCAAACTGGAAAGGCTCAACCTACGATATCACAAGTGACTCAAACCTTATGAGGCAAACACATGCTGTAATAGTTCCGATAAGTGAACCACAGATGGATGAAAAAACAAACAAACAAACTTTTTCTTTTCTAGAAAGGGCCAGGGCTGCTGGTGTCTTTTGGTATTTGTGACAGAAAAAGAAGATAAGTAAAAGCTGTTGTGATACCCAGTTGCCTTGGAAACATGCCAAAGTAGTTTATTCATGTCATTCGAGTATTTTGAGTGTGAACAGGTGAAGAACATAGACGTGCTTGGGTTTAAAATGGAGATGCTATAATACGTAACAGATCAAGAGGCATTCTCAAAGAACTAAGTTGCATTTAATAATATTTCCATGTTCAGATTTCATGTCATTAGGTGCAGAGTTATTGAATAGATCCTTTTCACCAGAATCAGGTGTGTTGAGTCAGGGTATCTTCTAAAAAACCTGCAGGATAGCATCCCTCGTTAAATGAATGCAACTGACATATTGGACTTGTTTTTACCTGAGTTTAAAGGCTTAAGTTTGAAACCATTTTACCTTTTCACCCCTCTGAATGTGGAAAATTGAACCAATAGAAAAGTCTTCTCTACTAATTAAAGACATGTAACATATTTGTTGTCACACATACTGACCATACAAAGAAAGCCCCCCTGCCCCCAAGGAACTATCCTGCTGTGAAGTGACAGTGCCAAGTACAATATATTACATCATAATGTGCATAAAACATTTCTGACATGAAGAATTGTAAATTATTAATCCCATGACAAAACTTATACCTACCTCAAAAGAAGAGTAAAATACTTTTCTTTTTCTTTTCTTTGTTCTCCTACCTAAAAAAGCCACAAAAGTAAGAGAAGAAAAGATCAATTTTCTTCAGGTTTCATTTTCTTCCGGAATTTCTAAACAATGTTACGTGTCTACACTGTCATCATATGGATCATTTAACATATTTATTAAGATCCAAAATTAATCTCTTACAACTTGCAGACAACACAATGTATAATTGGGAAGTAAGAGAAATAAGTCATTTTTCTATAGAGACACATTGTCATCTAGTGGCCATAGTCACAATTAAATACCATAGTATTGAAATCCAAAATCTAAAATAAGTACTTAATCAAATATTTGTATGGTCCTTTGATAATATATATATATATCCCTTATTTATCAATATATTTTCATGTTACGACATATGCGTGTTAGTGCTTTGTTTTACTTGTACTTACATTTGAGGGTATATTGAAACTTGAGGAAACGTGTGAAATTACTCAAATGAAAATAATACTATCTAATTACAGAAAAAAAAAGCTTAACCAATTGATGACACATAATGACTCATTTTGCAGTAAATCCTGTTAAAAGACTAAAGGATAAATCCTTTAAATTAGTTCAAAGTATAGAAAACCCACTGATTGTGGATTAACATGATGTGCTGGAAAGTGCAAAAATATAAAATGAAAAAAAATGGTGAAAACAAATCTTCAGCAGGACCTAAACTCAAATCGCATTCTCAAATTAACTCTCTACCATGCAAACAGAAATAGACAATGTGGAAGTCTACAAATGGTCAGCAAGTTGGCATCTCTGAATTCTGGACTTGTTTACAGATTCTTGACCTGCTGGGAATGTAGTGTTATTCATCATAGTTAAAGCAGGACTTCATTTACTTGTCAAACAAAACTTGACCAGCCCTCCGCTCTTAAAAATCAAGAATCAGAATTAATTTTGTATATTCATAAAAAAATGTTCCAGCACTGTCAAGATGACAAGGAGGGATGCCTGAGGGGAAAAGGAGAGACAAGATAACTATAGCAAGTAACGCTTTCCACCATAATGGAATTTTTCCTTATAGGACTTCTTTTTTTTTCCTATTACCTGAAAGATATTTTACATGTATACATTTACAGGGAATAAAATATTGATACTTGTTAAAATAAGATAAAATAAAAATATGTCCTACCTTAATGTTCTATCCTGTTTTTCTTTTTTAATCCATTTAGATCTGTGATGCAGTGGCTCAACAGGGTCCAGTCCTTCTTGTACTGCAACGAGAACGGGTTTTGGGGAACTTTCCTGGAGAGCCAAAGGACATGTGTGTGCCACACGGGTGTCACGCTGTGCCAACGACCTATCCCGTGTGTCATAGGGGGCAACAACAGCTGTGCTATGTGCAGCCTGGCTAACATCTCACAATGTGGCTCCTGCAACAAGGGCTACAAGTTGTACCGTGGCCGCTGTGAGCCTCAGAATGTGGACTCAGAGCGTAGTGAGCAGTTCATCAGTTTTGAAACTGACCTGGACTTTCAGGACTTGGAGCTCAAATACTTGTTACAGAAAATGGATTCGCGACTCTACATTCATACTACTTTTATTAGTAATGAGATCCGACTGGAGACATTCTTTGATCCACGATGGCGTAAGCGCATGTCTCTGACTCTTAAGAGTAACAAAAACCGGATGGATTACCTCCACATGATTATTGGCTTGTCTATGAAGATCTGTCAGATGCGAAATAGCAGCATTGATCCCATGTTTTTCGTTTACGTCAACCCATTTAGTGGTAGTCATTCAGAAGGCTGGAGCATGCCTTTTGGTGAACATGGTTACCCACGCTGGGAGAAAGTACGACTGCAGAACTCACAGTGCTTCAACTGGACTCTCCTGCTGGGCAACAGGTGGAAGACCTTCTTTGAGACTGTACATATTTACCTGCGCAGCCGAGCCAAGATCCCAACTGGCCTTCGCAATGATACAGGACAGGGCCCCGTGGATCTGGGAGACCCTAACAAGCGCCAGATCTACATAAAAATCTCTGATATTCAAGTGTTTGGTTATAGCCTTCGCTTTAATGCCGATCTGCTTCGTAGTGCTGTACAGCAGGTAAACCAGTCATACACACAAGGGACTCAGTTCTACTCCTCTTCATCTGTCATGCTCCTGCTACTGGACATAAGGGATCGGATTAATCGTTTGGCACCTCCCTCTGCACCTGGCAAACCCCAGCTGGACCTCTTCTCATGTATGTTAAAGCATAGGCTCAAGCTCAACAACAGTGAGATGATTCGAGTCAACCATGCCTTGGACATGTACAGCACAGAAATACTAAAACAATCAGATCACCTGACTGCTAAACTCTGTTAAACGTGACATTAACTTAAGGAGAGCCAACTAAACAACACCTGACACATAAACAATGGAGGGATGTTAATCTTTTTTTTCTTTTTTTCTTTTTTTTGACCTTTTCTGCCTTTTGATGTAATATTAACTTTGTAAGCATAATTCTTAAAAAAGAAAAAAAAAGGAAAAGGCAGTGATGAAAAGCTTTTCTGGCAGATAAAGAAGATTAATGGAACCACTATAAAGACTGTATCATATTTGTCCCAGCATGTCTGTAACTCCCTAAAAAACTTAAAATAGAGAGTGAAAAAAGAAAAAAAAAAGATATATATAAATATATACATTAAATCTATGTACTGGTGAAAAAGAGGCCTTGATTTTAATCTGAGGGATCAAAGGTTTTGTCTGAAACTGCCATTCTTTATTGAAAAAAGACATTTTTAAAGGAATAATGATAAAACACACGGGCAGACCAGATATAATTTTATTTCTCCTGAAGCGCAAAATATTTCAGATGTAATGGACAGTTTAATATTGACATGTTTATACATTGTAAGGATTAAATAGCCTTAGTGAGTAAGTAGTCCACACATTACTTATAAACTCTATTGCGTTTCAGATCCATGCTGAATCTGCATTGCTCTTTGAGAGTTCCTGGACATTTTGTCATTGTTCTGACACAAAAGGCACACAGTACGGCAGTCAAGGACAGTCATGTCAAATAACAAAAGCCAGCTGTTTATATATACATATGTATGTGGGTGAATGTGTGCGTATGTGTGAGGGCCTGTAAAACCATGTCTTTTTTTTTTTTTTAGCTTGATGCTTATTGCTGTTTGTTAATTGAATGTGTCACTTGAGACTGACCCCACTCTTAGCTGAATCTTGCATTTAAAGCGCTTCTTCCCGTGTTTGAAATTCAAGCTGTGTTTTTCACAAGGCAGTACCTCCTGGTGCGTGAGTGCAATATTGTGGTCTGAAGATTTAACAATCAATGCTATTTTGTACAGCTTTGCAAAATGTACATGTTGTGACTGCTGATTTGTGGAGCTTTTCCGCACCAAGAGCAAAATGTAAACATTCATCATTCAGGCACATTTACGAAACAACTTAAAGCCATACACTTCCCTGAGGTAGACATATAAAGTAAGGCATAAAGCTTATCCCGACTTGTTCCATTTGTATGTCTTTGTGTTATTCTCTGATGATTTCAGATAAGAGCACAGCAAAAAGAGAGATGACAAGGGAAGACTTATTATGTTGAGTGAGATTGTATTGTAAAGCCATTGAATTTCTGTGTTGTGCTGCAGGAAAAGAAGAAGACAAAGAAGAAATGTGATATTATACCTTATAATATCTTTTTGCCAGTGTTTAATCTGTAAGCTATGTATGATCATGTGTAAAAATGTGTGTTTTTATTTTGAGATATGAATAATTTTCTGCATGATGCTGGAAGCATAAACAGAACTGCAACTTTGTGAAACACTCAATTATCAAACTAAAACATGAAACACTACCTAAGTATTGATTAGCTTTTATTTTTTAAAAATCGAATGCTGAAACATCATTATAATCAGTAATAACATTTGTCACCAATTGGATATTAACAAGACAAGCTCACTTGAGCAGTCCAAAATAGTTATTCCAGCCATTTTGCAGGGTGAAAGCGAGTCACACCTAAGGAATAAGAGACATCATATTTGCCCTTTTGTCAACCAAGTTCGATTTAGATTTAGATTTATTTTCACTCTGTCAAGTGTAAAAGATTGATGGCGCAATTGCAAGCTTTCTATAACATCTAAATAACTCAGTTTTAAGACTTTATTGTTTTTTAATCTTTTTTTGTTTCTTAGTCTGTTGGTGTAGATAGTTTTTTGTGTTGCTATTATCTCATTTTGTATTCTGAAAATAAATGTCATTCATTTAACTTTGATGAAACTGGTTTGTTGAGAAAGTTGAGAGCTGAGCTGTGTATACTGCTGAAAACCACTAAATGACGCGAGTGCAAAGTGAATTTGAACAACAGTGAAATTGAAATTCCTCAACCAGAGCTAAACTTTTTGGGTTGCTATATTTACATGAAAACTGAAGATCTTTGCCAACAGAACCAAATCTGACATAAAATGACAACATTTTTTGTTACTTTTGGTTTTCAGATCAGATCTTCACCACAGTGAAATGACTGACTTCCTCAGTAATTATTAGTAAGTTCGTTATACTGAAATTGAATGAATTTTAAAGGATTCAGCAGTTAGAGGGCTGGGGTCAGTTTGATTTAGGAAATTGTGGGTTATGACAATTGCTCAGCACTGTGTCTTTGAGCAAGTTTTGTGCTTTGATGTTGTCAGGTTCACAATATCCTTCAGAAAGTTGTTACAGCTCAGTGGATTTCCAGTTGTGTCGGTCTAGCTGATTAGTATGCTAATGTTTGCATGGTAACCGCTTTACTTTGACAAAACCACTGTAACATTTGCATGCTAATAGTAACACCAATGCTGTGTCTCAATTCACATACTTCCGTAATTACACATGATTTAATGAGTGTGTAAGTGTACTCACACTAACAAATACAATTTCAGTTACCTTTGGAATGACTCACCTTTAAATTTGGCATACAATGGAGCAAGATTAACAGATGAAAATACTCGAAAGGTTGCTACCAGTAGCACATTTTAACAGGCATTGACAGTTTTTTGTCTTGTGTAGTTGTTTGGTGTTGAAGCATGTTGAATTGTCGTCTTCACTGTAGTATTATGTGCAGTCAGAAGCGAGAACATTTTGCTAAATGTAACTAGTGTGACAGTTGCAATTGTCATTTTCTGTTGGTGCACAACTTGAAAAGCTACTGTCAAAATTAATTAATTACACCACTATGTTCCTGTATACAATATAATATGAGTACCGTATGTACTGACGGAAGTATTCAAATGAGACACAGTTCTAGAACAGGACTCAGCTGACAAACTGACAGATTAAAGTGCTTAAGATGTATTCAAATGGCCTCAATATTATAATCTAAAATGATCTAATAATATGTAAAAGAAAATTCCACTGTATGACCTTGACTGATTAGTATTATTACTAAATTATACTCATGAATTCTCACCCAAATTGTATTAATATTAGTTATTATTGTTTATATTATTATTATTAGTTATTGTTGTTGTTATTATTATTATTATTAAGTGCCTGTTATCAATCCCTTTAAAAAATTTAGAGCTTGAGAAAAGTTTAGTATTACACAAAAGAGTGCCATTTAGTAATCTGAAAAAGGTAAGACCATATAATTTGACTTGATAAATGATTTTTGACCAAAAAAAAGAAAAAAAAACTCCCTGAAGGAGTTGGAGAAATCGACCACCAGAAAGACGACGGCTGGCTTGTGGAAATGGCGGAACATTTTGGTCCATGTTGTATGATATATGTGTAAATAAGAACTCCTTTACAGTAACAATGCATTATCGTGAAAAAAATAACAGCATTGAAAGGAAATACAAAGACTTATTCAAAGAAGCTTTCCATTTGAGTACATTAGCACAAAAATACAGTCCCCCCAATGTCTTGTGTCTATTTGGATTCATAACCATTTATGACTGTTTTTAAATTGTCAAAACCTACTGTATATTACAATTTCGTTTGCATACCCTATCAAAAATCATAAAACAAGCACATTTACTTGTATAGCATTCTGCTACCATTTTTGCTTACTGTAAATGTATCCATAAATTTGTCTGAACATTTTTACATCTAATACCTTGCCTATGTATTTTTTTTGCCTTTCCTTTTGGAACATTGTTTCAACTTATTTTAAATGAATGTTTCATATAATAATAATCTATTTCTCATTAAAATGCTATATTTAATAAGAAGAGCAAGGCTTGTTTGTACAATGTCACATTATCTTAACCACAAAACACACAGCAGTCCCATTTCTTTTCCTCAAATACTTTGAGCCACCAAATTTTACTATTCTGGCATCGTTGCTGCTTAACTGCTGCCTTTGGTTATGAAGTTTTACACCAAGAGTATTATCCTGTGTCTGAACTTTGCTGATAACAGAATTCTTCCTCAGCCAGCCAGTTCTTTGTGTGACTTAACATTTTTGTATTTCCCTAATGCAATGAAAGGACTGATGTTTGTGCTTGTGGACTTAACCCAATAAGTCAGTGGCATTAATCAGGATCAGGATCATGGGATCATATACGATAGCATTCTACCCATTTTCTTGCACACTTAATAGTTTCCATATTTATTAATTAATTTATGTTTATTTGAATGGATTTATCAATTTATTAATTTACTTGTTTTGTTTTTCCTCTTTAATTCTGTGAAATTAAGTATTATGTCAAGCAGAATGAGCTCTGTGTTGTCCCACACACATGCGTTATCCATAGAAAGCTTTGTGGATATAAAGCTCCCCTTGATGCATCTATTGTCAAAATGATATATTAATGATGAACCTCACAGAGGAAACAATAGAAGGGGGGAGAGAAAATGAGACAGCAATACAAAAGCTGGAAAACAACAACAAATTTGAATGTAAAACCGGACAATCGGCTACAACATCTGTAGAGAAACCTAACAGGGAACACCCTATGGACTCTGTGGGAAAACAAGGCAGGAAGTTATAAGGAGCACCTACAGGAAAGCATGGGGAAGAAAAAAGAATAGCAACAACACCAGCTGCAAGTATATGAAAACATAGCTGTCGTTACTGCTGATTAGAACCACAGGACAACACAGCAGCCGAATAATGAGCATGTGATTGAGTGTGTGGGTACGTGCATGTGTGTGTGTCCACGCAAGTCATGGTGCTTATATGAATTGTGTTTCATTATGGGTGCAAAGGGCTGCAGTCATGCCCCTCCAGGGATTAAAGACAGGCAGAAAAGGTCCCCAAGACCCAGCTATTCAGCAGCCCTTATGGTGGTTTCTAATAAATAAAAGACATGCTGACATTCTTCTCCAATTATCCAGGACAAAAATACAATAATGTGTAGCTGGATGGGCATTTTAGAGATAAGGTGCTTCAGTGCAAACTTTGAAATTGAAGCAGTCTTATGCCTTTATGAAATCCTTTGAAAATCTGTGTCATGTTAGGTCAAATCTTGAATTTGTCTTCACACCAGGCCATCAATCTAAAATATATATAATAAATATATACATATATAAAAATATATAATTTTTACAATCACACTGGACATAACATAATTTTCACAAAATATTTATTGAAGGTAATGATTGTTTCCCCCAGTGGATATGAGAACCCACAAACCCATTTACTAAACATTTTTCTCCAAAAATGTCATTATGTTTGAATATAAGGTTTATAAGTGATTTAACAACCACATCCTGTGGCGCACAAATAATTGAATGTCTTCACTTCTAACAAAATCTCCTCTCATACATGTTCACAAAGTGTTTCATACGGGTAAGGACTTGAGATTGGAAGTGAAGTTTTGGATTATCATTGAAAAATATCATTTTGGAAATTCATCAAGGTTTCAATTTATTTGTTGTTATCAAACTGCACGGCAGCCTATTCCCTCCGCCTTTATGAATCAGTAGACTCCACCATCTGAAATAATTTGAGTGCTATGTCCATTCTTCCAATCCTATAATTCCCTCCAAAGTTGATCTGTGAAGGGATCAGGGGACTGACCTTTGAACATGGTGTTAGCTGAAGTTCTATGGCTGTTTTTCTGATTTATTTTTTCTCCACTGTTTCATGTGTGTCTTTGTTTCATCTACTGCCCTCGCTTTATGGTTCCACTCCATACTGTGTCTGCTCGTCTAAATCCAACAGAGTGAGTCTTTTATCCCCATGGCACTTGGACTGGCAAGGAGCACAGCAGGCGTTGGTAGAGCTGAGAAAAGAAAAGTAGAAACGTTAGACAGGTTTCAGTGAAGATATAGAGCTCAAATCCAAAATTTGCATACATTCTTACAGTATTTGAGCTCCTAAACTACAAAAATTGTTGCATAAAAATAGATTATCGTTTACACTGAAATTATCTGTATTTGAAAGAAAACTTTGAACGAGAATGTTATTTATCACTTTAAATAAAGTAAATTAAATACAAAAAAGAACCTGTTTGATAAGGTCAATTTTATTGTTTTATATTTTGTTTAAATTTGTAATGACTTTCTATTGATGCTGGGTAAATCTTGAGCTTCCCAATACAACCACTAATGTGCATCAACGGCCAAAAGGACTACATAAAAATTTGGGTTTTCTAAATCTATGGGGTCACATGTATCTGATTTATGAACACCTGACAGCTAGATTGTCCTCAGATTGTTCTAATACAATTTTATACAATCAGATTGTATTATTTTAATACACTCTTTTGAAAAGCAGAATCCACCATAAATTACCCTTATTTAACAGAGACATTTCAGGCTTTCAGTCTTGGAAAGCATGTGGTTACCCTGAAAAAGGTCAGTCTATTTTGTGGGAATCCTATTTTACCTAAACTGACAGCAACTTGTCATCTTGGCATAACCCTAACCCAATGAGGAACAATCCCCTAAACATACCTAAAACTTTGTTCTTGGACAGGCTGATGTAAAAAACCTTTCCCTAGTTTATAATTTATTTTTTAACAAAATGGGCACTTTGACTGTGTTGACTTTGTGCTCTCATCACATTTGTCCGATTTGTACCATCTCGCTTCTCTGTCCTCCTTTCATGTTATCCAGAAATCAATCTTAGCAAAACAGTTTGAAGGATGATTCAATTTTGAGCAAAGGCATCAAGGACACTATAGAAGTGCAAAATGAGAAAAGGGGGGAAGTGGTCTTTCTTCTTCTTCAGCTTGAAAATGCTTGAGAAGTGAACACTTTACAAACCCACGTCTACATATTAACACTTTTTGCTCCCTCTTGGGGACTGTCCCAGAAATAAGTGGAATAAACTCAGGTGTGGGCGACTCTTGTTTTTTTTTGTTACTGTTGTTGTTCTTTCGGCTTTGCTCTGCTGGGGAAAATACAGAGCTATTGGTGGACGAGCTCTGTTTTTTAGGAGGTGTGAAACTGTGTTAGAATTAGAAAAAAAAAAGTTGTCTAGTCTGAAAGGCTCAGGCAGCCCTTCCCTATGTGTCTCTTTAATCATTTGAGGTGTTTCTTTCCCTTTATGATGAAATCTATCAATGTTGGGATCTTCCAGCTCAACAACAACCTATCAGCATATGACCTACGAGTTGCATCATCTCTGAGAGCTACGTGCTGCAAGTTCCTCAGATTCTTGTGCTCCATTCTTTCTGCTTTGCTTGCATATCCAAAATCTTTCCATCTGTGTAGTGACATTGAAGCTGATGAACATCAACATGCGAGCATAAACAAGGCCTTTGGAGAGGCAGACTGGGCTTCTTCACAGGCGGAGAATGGGAAGTTTAAAAGGCAAAGGGAGGTTTATATATTCATAGACTTCTACCTTCTAAATTAGTCAAAAGTTTAGAGATCATTTGAAACTTGTTTACATCATAGGGTTACAATGTACATGTAAAGACAGCTTTAGATATGCAATTTTATTGAACAGAAATTTGTTTGAGTAGTTCATTTATGTCTCTTTTCTGCTTGCCTGCGATGTCTGAGTTTTTTTTTTCCCCACCTGCGGAACTTCATGCACATTCTCACGATCATCGGGTCGCTCACGAGCCAGTCATGCCTCCTGTTCACGGATTTTTTCATTGAAAATGGCTGAAAAAAGTTTTATAGTGAAATATTCCTTCCTGCCAAAATGAGTAGTCAGTAATGTTTAATCTGTATAAATGCAGTCTTAGCTACTTCTTTCCTCCCACGTCTACCGCTCTCCTGCCATGTAGGAGTTTTTAGATGCCAATTAATTACTAAGCAGTAGTTCATAAAAAAAAAAAACAGACTTACACCCAAGGAGAACTTCACAAAGCCTGACTCATGAAGTGCTGTCCTTGCATCAGGACTGTGTGAGTTCTAATTATAATTCCTGAACATTTTTACATCATTCTATGGCCAGAAGAGAGAAAGCCCTTTGAATAAACCTAAGTTGAACAGAAGGACTTAAATCATACAGATGTGTCAAGTTCAACATGTAAATGTATGAGCCGAAAATACCTTTTCTGTTGTTGGATGTAATTTGTAAGTATCATATGTAAGTATGTTACGTCCGGCAAAGACAATATAGCTAAAGAAAATACTTAGGCATTCTCATCCCCTGGCACACTCCCATCGATGTAAATGTGAGTGGTTCTCCATCTCTGCGTGACCTTGTGATAAACCAGCCACCTGTTCAGAGAGTACCCTTATGATCTATCCATTTGCCATGTTTTTTTCACGATTTTTAGACATGTTAAGATCTTTTAGCTACTGCCACAGTTGTTTAACTTTCCTTCCTGTGTGATTCAAGTTGCATCATTCTTTAGAGCTTTCAAAGTGTCTGCTGTCTCATATGAATGAGCTAAGGGATAAACTAAGGTAGTTAGATTTCAGTTGAGCAAAGCCCATCACAGGATTCATAGACAGAGATATACTTGCAGCCAAAAACAACATTTTTTGTCTGAAGTGAAATCTGCAATGCGACTCAAGACTCAACAAGTCAAACTGAACATGCATCTGTTTATACAGTTAAATGGCAACAAAATTGACTGATTTCTCACTTGTTACAAGATTTTAGATGTGTCCCGAATTAATCTTGTCCACAATTGTGGTTTCTGTGTTGGGTTGTTTTTGTCGTGTCATTGCTAAGGTTACAATAATGGAATCTGATGTAATGTAACCCTTTCAATTTTCTAGGGGAATGCAATGACTTTTCTGATTGAACATTTTCTCATTCGAATCATTGGCCAAACACACTAACCAGTTTGAGACGGCAGTGATCTCACTCTGTCACTCTCTCCCACAGCTTTCTACTGAGCAGCATTGCAGTCTCAATAAACTAACTTTTGTTAACAGCTTCACTATTGAGTGAGACCTGCAAATAATGACACCTTTGTCCAAACCTCAGCACTCATCCTTGCTAATAAAGATCGTCATTACTTCACAGTGACATGATAGCATTTTTACAACCTTCCCAGGGGCCATTTACAGTATGTGCTTGTTTGTATTAAATAATTTCTTGACATTATTGTTAATGTTCTTCTATCACAAACAATTTTCCTTCTCTTTCATACATAATGAGCGTACCTAATAGCATTTCTTGCCTGCTTAAGTGCAAAATTTTCTAGTGTTTAAAAGTATATTCTCACATTGATAGACAGATTCACTAAGTAGACATGTCCCTAACATGTGCCGTCAAACTATCACCTCACCTTTGCAACAAGCAGATTGTCCAATTAAAAGCAGAGTTCGGGACAATACACATACTTGACTTTAATAGAGTGAAATGTTCAAGATTATCAGTAAAATTATGTGATTTCTTTGTGATACAAATTCATTGCTTTTATTTAGCAAAAAAGGTCAATTTATATACTTTCATTTAGCTTGGTCCCATAATGGTGAATTTTCTTTTTTATAATTAGTATATTATTAAATCAATATTAAGTTGAATGTCCATTGCTCAGTGAGTGATGTGACTTTCTGCACATGCTCAGCAATGTGTCCTACCTTTAACAAGAACGATTGTCCTTATACTAAAGCTGGAATGGTGTTCAAATTTGAAAAACACATTGTTTAATTAATCAGTTAACAAATAACTAACAATACATTTTCTTTCAAAGGTTGACATGGTTACATTAGTGCTTTATAAGTAACTTTTAAAAAAATACCTTTTAAATAACTCCATGAATCCATATATGAAGCATCAGAGTATACTGTATCATGAATTAGTCACCCATAAAATGCCATTATACTCAGGGCTCTGTGTGAAGTTGGCTGATGTTCTTAGAAGGTTAGAAATTAAATATACCTTATTTTTTCATCATCCTTATGTCATCAGGCCACAAGTATGCATTCAGTTTAGTGAGTTTTAGATAATTTTTTTTGTTTTTGTTTCTTTGTTTCTTTAACTTTATGTTCGGTCAGTACCTAAAATGTCTAGAGTGTGATTTCATGCATTGCTGTGCACTCATACAAAAAAGGAGCAGAATTGCGAGAGGTGATAGATGCCTTTCATCAAGTACAATGATCCAATAAGATTAATTCTCTGCGTGTCCATTAATCAGAAAAAGGTCGAAACAGTGTCACTTATATAAAAAAAAACACATCTATTTAGTCATAATAGGGCATTGCAAGTCAAGAAGACATGACAAGATATGCATTTCATGAAATTTACTAAACCCAGAGCCTATAATCAAAAGGAAAGTAAACGTTGCAGTGGAAACATCCTAGTTATAATTGATGAAGTTGGGGAATAATGCAGCTTGAGTTAAATAAATGTCATTTAATTAAACATATTAACAAAAAAACAGGTCAACTTGAGTTTGTGCTTTCTTCTGGGAAGAAAAACAGCTGACAGGAATAAACACACTTGTTAGTGTACACTTTTGCCTTGCAAGGAATTAGACACAACCTGGCAGGTAGCTCTCCTGATAATTGAAGACACTACATCGTAAACACCTCAAGGCTGTTGTTATTCTAGAATCTTGTTAACAGCTGTGGATGACAGAAATGTGTGAGTGCTGACGTTGAGGGCATTCTACAGAGTGAATTTTGTGACAAGCCACACAAAAATAATGGCATCAAGTATTTTAGCAGCAAAATGCTGTCATACGCCTCACAGATAGAAGAAAATGACTTGAAACACCTTAATGCCATGTGGTGGATAAGGACCAGCAGTCTGTCTTGATATGATGGCGTTTTTTGTGCAGCTGAAGTTATTTATGGTGGCCCTCAGGTGTAGAGCATAAGCATAAATTTATGGGGGGAAAAAAGAAACAATGTATCAGAGACCAAAGTTAACCTGAATTAGTCTTGAACATATTTGTGTCCTTAAAATCTTTACGTCTCGTTGCATGCTTAAATTGTCTGCTCTGGATATCACAGGAGCAGCAAAGGATAGGGGCCTTTTCAGTGCATAAGTGAAGCTGTGTAGTAAGCCACTAGGAGGCTTTGAAAAGAGAGGGTGGTTTCTGCTGGAAGACAAATTGGGATTTGATCAAACTTGGATAAATGTCTTAAACTGAAGTACATGAAACAACTGATGACACTGGGAACCTCACTAAGAATGCATCGAGACAGCTCTACATATTTGATCTGTGTTCTTTTATTCCAAAAATATGATTATACTCTTAAATACAGGGTACTGTTGACAGAAAGGACAAAGTAATGTTACATGAATAGAAATGGTTATCATTACTTTGATAATATCGTAGAAAAAGTTTCTCGAGGCTGTCTGATTACACTGAAATTAAGTCAGACTATTTAAAGTACATTTGGTTTGAAACGTAAAATGCTATCCAAAGTATATTTTTGTGCAAGCATTCCTAAAATGGAGTCCATTAATACATGACCACCACATTCACTGTCCCAGTTTTACTATATGACTGACAGAATGGGGCAATTTTTTTACATACTAATGACCGACAGCTTCACCTTAACCAAGTAGTTGCTGGCGGCTGTTTTGTCTCTGAGGTCTCAGTGTAGAGTAGCATAACACTCTTCTTTGTGAACACTAACAACCCAGCTCTCTAGCCCGCTTGATCTAGACAGGCTATGGTGAGATTGATGGCTGTGACTTGAAAGCTGTATTTCAGAAACTGCTTACCCTCCCCTGACAATATTCTATAAACTGCTTCCTCTGGTAAATCTGGTGGCTCCCACTCCATCTGTCTCTGTCAGGCGGCAGACACACACACACATGCATCATGATCATGGTTTCTAAACATAAGACAGGAACACCTCTCCAGCCTTTCTTTCCACACTCTTTCAAGGGACTGTAGTAGGATGGAGTAAGATTATGAAGACAGACTCATATGCATTTATCAACCACAAGATGGATGAGATCAGGCATGAAACCTGTTGTCTATTGGAAGGGTCACTGTGCCATTTTTATTAAGGTCCTGTTTCTGTTTTAGGGACAATTTTCTCCTGGGTGTTGGAGGGAGCTGTGAGAGCTAAATGCCCAATTAACCTTGCCTGGCCCAGGCACATTTTTACAAATTTAAATGGATCCCAAATGGCATAAGGTAATTAATTAATTTAATGGGATGGCATGTTCACCTCATTGTAGAAAGGTGCCGAGTTCACATGACACTTTACAATGGGAATACCTTTGGCCTTGTTTTGCATGCTGCTGAGAAAATCTTGGGAAAAAAACAAATTATGATTAGTAGGACAAGTAATTAGTTTGTGTATATACCTCACTGGTAAGCCATCATGAGACAGTATATAATGTGATATCACGGATTCTGCCTGCTGAAATCTAAATTATATATTTGCATAGTTCCTCAGAATATATCCACAAGGAAAACCTTCATGTTTGTACCATCAAAACACCATCAATTTCTAACACAATATCAATTGCTCTTTTGTATCAATACTTGCTGTAGTTGCATTCTTAAACACTGCTTTATTACTGTGTCATACTAATGAAAAATCCCTGAGTGGCCAACAGAAATGAGCAATGGAAATTTGGCAAAATAGAATTTACATGCTTATACATTGAATTCCCTGAAATATTTATTGTAAAGTTGTATAGTATAAAGTGACCTTGGGAAAAATGATACGTGAATACATTCACCGACTGATATGGGTGTTTTTACAGTCGCAAAGACTGCTGGAGGTGAGAGACGAAATGGAAGCATCAGACTAAGATAAAATCTTGCTTGAGCCATAATTTACCATCAAAAAGGCCATATTCAAAAAACTGCAACTATGTTAATACCCCACCCCCCACCCCGCCCCACTAAATTAGCAATAATTACAGTAAAACATTTAAATCAAACATTACTTATCACTCTTCCTAACAATCAAATAAAACCAGAGCAAACAGGATGAATGAACATAAGCCAGTCTGCCTAAGCATTTAGAGATTGAGCATGGAGACCATTGTTAAGTACACTAATGTTATCCAGACTGTGTCCGGATTAATCAGATCAGAATCAGAAATACTTTGATAATCCCAGAGGAAAATTATTTAAGAAATTAGATTAAGAGTATGCATGTATTTCATTGAACAAACTAATGTTGCAATGTTATTCTATCATTAGTTTTATCCACATTATTACTACAATTAAAGCTTTCTGGATGAAAGACTATTTTATCAGACTGTATAACACAGCTGATAGTATAGAATATTATGGTATGGTATAGCTTAACAACTGCGTCTGTTCGTTTTGGTGTTAACACCTTACAACATACAACATACAGAAGTCACATACATTCTTACCTTCTCTAATTCTTTATATTTTACCAGACTCAGTGTAAAGTGAGTGCACCATGGGAAGCAGGCAGAATGCAATCTCTTTATTTTATTCCTGTATTCAAACAGCAGCAACTTTACTGCTCACCCTAGTCACAGAGACAAGGAGAGGCCAGCTGGCTGCCACCCCTTGGGAGAACACACAGTTTTGCCATCTGCCATCAAATTCAGCGGGTCTAATGTGTGCCTCTTGTGGCTGCACTAACAGCCAGGGGCCAGTGCTGCTGCCAGTTAATGATAGGATGATGTGGACAAACACTCCAAAAGATGTCGGCAATGTAGCTTTTTTTATGCATACACATCTGAAAGGTGGCATGTTTAATAGTTTGTTCCAAGAATTGCAGATGTATTTCATATGTATTCATGTTTTTCATTTAGTTTGCATTGCTAATGCCAGCCTGCCTAAAGCTAATATCATAAAACGATATGTCACCTTGATGACAAGCTCACACTGGTAACTGGTGGACTGTGAGACTTGCAACTCAAAGAGTTCCTCGAACTTACTGATGTACAACCCTTAATTATGAATATGTATTATGCTTTTTTTAATTAACATTGCATGTTTAACACATGTTTAGACAAAAAAATAAATAAATTAGTAATTACAATAAACTGTGCAAGTTGCTGCTTGCCACTATTTTATATATTTTTAAACCAGATTTATGATGTTACAGGTTTAAGTTTAAGTATATTTTCTCATGGAATATAAAGTGAAAACATTATCTCATAATACAATAGTGAGTGTTTAATGCGTTATGAAAAAATCTAAAACTTTTGGTGCGGCCATACGATCTCGTCTTTTTCCCCTTGCCTTTTATAGATAACAAACATCCAGTTCTGTCACTGTGGAGCTTTTCAGCTTTTTCTGTCTGTAATTTGCCCTAAATATTTACATTATGAAGACTTTAAACAGAGCTAATAAATCCCTGTGGGCAGCTATTGATACTTTTTTTCCCAATATGTTATTCATAAAAATCTATGAGCAAAATGTAGTGTGTGTGCTCAACTAATATTGATGACCTTCTCTCCCACGGTGGCCAAAAAAAGATCCATTAATGCAGTTATGCAATCCATACAGTGTTGGACAGAAAATTCCACACAAGCATTTGAATACAGATCTGCCATGTCTCGTTTCATAACTCAGTCTCTGAATATTTGATATTATACAATAATATTTGATATTTTGAAAATCTTTTGAAAATGTTGTACTTTACCAATAAATTATATAAATTATATTATATAAATTATGTCACATATATTTATTTGGGGAAAAATAAAGAACTGTGAAGTTTTTCAAATGAAATTTGAAAGAAAAAAGATATTAATGAATAAGACAGATAAATAATGTAATAAAAATAGCTTATAGCTGCTCATGAAGACTAATCAAAGAGCATGTCACTATGGTGCCCTTGATGCCCTTGATTTTTTGTGTGACTTGCTGAAAAAAAATCCTTCCTTCAGCCTAATAAATGCATGTTTTAATCAGCAATAATGCCGTACAGACTAAACCATGTATATTAAGAAAATGTTCCAAATTACTCCACCTCTAATAGATTTCAAAATCAGCCGCATCCATTCTTCTCCTAAATTTTCATATGAATGGAACACTATTTTGAAGATATGACAGTAAAGCCTGGGAATACACGGCTGTCAGACAGCAATGCAGACCTGGCGACCTATATGCAAAATTGTCATGACTGAGTTAAAGTACTACAGGGATTCATCAGCAGATTTGTTACTATATAAAACTTGTCTGTCAATTATGAAATCCGTCCTGCCAAGGACAGTCACTGTGTACAGTATGTATATATTTATATATATATATATAATATATATATATATATATATATATATATATGTGTGTGTGTGTGTGTGTGTGTGTGTGTGTGTGTGTGCGTTGTATGTATGTATAACGTTGTGTAAGTACCCTCTCCATCTATGTCCCATTTTAATCCCATGCTTTACACTTTCTTAGTGCATTCAGCCTCCTCTCAATCTGTTTTGATCCAATTCTTAACAGCCGTGTGCACGTCTGTAAATAAGAGTGAATCACCCTGGGGGCTCTCATCAAACGGCTGCCAGGAAGACAAAGAGGCTTGGCGGCTCTTTGCTAACTGCCAATGTCCTTAAAGGGGACTTGCTGGCAATGCCACCTTTGATCATTCCACAATGATGGTATTTCCAGGCACACTGGGACTTTCTGTCTATTATTAATCAATAGAAGCTAAACAATAAGGTTTAGACAAGCTAATATCAAAATATCCGACGTCCAGTACATTTGATACATCAAAAAAACACTCCAAGAAAATTTGACCTTTCTATTCGAAGAAAAAATTGAACATTTTGACTGTGTTGGTGTTAGCACCATCGCCTCACAGCAAGAGGCTTCTGGGTTCAAGTCCCGGGGTAACCAGGACCCGTTTGTGTGGAGTTTGCATGTTCTCCCTGTGTCTACATGGGTTCTCCGGCTTCCTCCCACCATCCAAAAACCTGCATGTTAGGTTGATTGGACATTCTAAATTGCCCTTAGGAGTGAGTGTGACTGTGCGTGGTTGTTCGTCCTTGTGTGTCTCTGTTTGGCCACGCAATGGACTGGTGTACCCCGGCTATACTCTCGCCCATTGACTACTGGGTTAGGCTCCAGTCCCCCTGAGACCCCATTAGGGAATAAGCAGTTACAAAAATGGATGGATGGATGGATGGATTTAACCCACTCAAGCATCTACAAGTTGCCATGAGGTACACACAAGTGTTGACGTCTCTGTAGGGGATTTTTAAAAACTGTCCAGAGGTTGGAGTGAGGGTTCTCTAACCTCATGCAGAGTAGTATGATAAGGTTTTGATATGGCAAGGTCGGGCCAAAGTTTGGCCCGCCTGCTGTGGAAGCACAAGGACGAGGGCAGCCTTGCAGAGCAGAGCCAGTGCGGCATCAGTCAAGCTGTGCCCCAACGCAACTGCTATCTCTTCCCTTCCTCTCCTCCCAAGCTTTCTTCTAGATGCCAATCTAGAAAGGACGGGCAGAGGGTGGGAATGGTGCTGTGTCCCTCCCTTCCATCTGGTGCCACATGCCCCTGTCAGGATGTCAGCCTGCACATAGTAATGAAGGGTGTCATCAAGGTTACTGCGGCCTGGAATGGTGCCGACTCTGTCCCTCTCCCTCTGCATCTTTCATCCTCATCTCTTATAGCCCATATTGTCTGTCTATGTGTGGACTCAGTGATTGATGATCAGCATACATTTACTTTCAATGGGTTGGTTTTAGTCATTAGTTGGGGTATCTCATTATGCTATTTGCTAGCAATGGGCCTTTGAGGACACATTAAACCTATGGGAAAGAAAATATGTGCAATACATGCAGATTGGTAATGTTGAATGCATGTATTTTACATGTTTACATTATGTTAAAGTTGTTGTTAAGTGTCCGGTTATTATGTTAAATGGTAAGAATTGCTGTTACTATTCTTTTCAGAATAATGCTTATTGTTTGATGCTATTATTAATAATTAATGATACCGTATTATCACATCAACACTTTTTATTGGCCTGTAGGTTTACTTGTTTATGGATCTTCTAGAAATAGACAATGAGGTAAACTCTTCCTTTTCAGGGCTCCACTGTTGTGGAAACCAATTTCAGTGTGGGTTTGGGAGGCAGGCTTGACTTGGATTCAAACTTTCCTCACAGTAAAGCTTAGGTAGTTCTGGTAGAGGTATCCCTGAACTGTCCTTTCATCTATGCTGTTACAGGTAAGGCCAGCTGGATGACAATCTGTAATGCACTCACCATAGGGTTGGTGGTTTTCTCTCACTGGATCTTTCCACAGTTATATCTATGGCTCTAGAGCTACTTTTTGCTGATGTGCAGTAGCTGGCACAACTAATGTCATCCAGAGTTATTAGTTGTTGTTCCCTCTCTTTCCCTCTATCACCTGCTACACTCTACTCTTGTTGTTTTATCCCACACATCATTGCAGCAACATTAACGGCAAATAAAGATGTTTTCTGTTAAGGCTTGTTTTTTTCCACAGTATACAAATTCTTGTTTTGTTACTGTCTACCTGAGGTTCCGGGAAATGCTTCAGCTATAATCAGAATAATTTCTGTACACAAACTGAAAAACAAATATTTCTTGAGAAATATTTCAGTTCTGTCAATTTATAATGATAATAAATTATGTGCAGCTTAGAGATATTCTAACTTCTATCTTCCCAATGCTATGCTAAGACAGTTGCCTAAAACTGACTTCGACAACTAACCCAACCCAATAAAGGTGAATACTCCCTAATTACAGAAAAGCAATGACCACAAAAAAGGGAATTTTCTATTGCTTCATCATGTTTGTGATCCACTCTAAAATATTTGTCATTTAAAATAATGTACAATGTGTTATTAATGATTGCAAGATTAAGATAGGAGTGCCTATAATTATTTGTTGTTTTACTCATTCAGATATATCATTACCATTATTATTTCTAGCAATGGACCAAAGTTACTGATAGTTGGTTACTAATGCTGTGATTGTTCAAGGGCTTTTGCAATGACATTAAAAATTATGTGATGCTCCACAATTCTCTGAAAATATGTTTTATTTTACATTCATCTTAAGACAGAATCTATCGTCAGCATTAAGCGTTTATGAAAAAAGAACATTTTATCTCTTTTAGAATTAACATTTGCACACAGTTCTTTACCACGGATGAACTGATCTCGTGTGCGTCTGACCACTGAACAAGATGCCATCAGTGGCATCGCTGAGCCATGGATCTCAGTGACATTAATTTTCCAGTGTCAGTGCTGATGTATGGGGCCTCTGGATGAACATGGTGGGGAGGGCATGCTAACCTTGTGGGGAACGGGGAAGGGTCAAACCTAACCCATCTCAGAAAACTGTGCAGGGAAAGGGATGAGAAATGCAGATTTGTGTTCATAACCGAGTGGAATCACTGCAGACTTTGACTGTTCCCTGTCTTTACAAAATGCATTATTCTACCATAATGTAATCAGAATCAGAATCAGAAATACTTTAATAATCACAGAGGAAAATTATTTAATAACCATCTTACTACTATAAGGTGGTTCCAATTCCAGGAGTACAGGAGTAGTGCATTGGGATGTTCCCTCAAATCTGTTTACTGAAAGCATGTGACACTAGGCCTTTCGAAGGTCCTTCCAGTCCTGTAAGTTACAAAATGGAACCTTTAAAATCACATTGTTTTGTCAAGAATTTTGATTTGGATTGTAGCTAGAAGAATGTGAAGACCTCATCAGTATCTCAAACTTCCTGTTTTGTTCCTCTAGTCAATCTTGAACCATTTTTTAAAAGAAATTCAATTCCCTTGCATGGTATACTTACTGGGAAACAATGTCTACATAAGATCTACCTGAAGCAGAACCCAAGATTTCATTTAAGTTGTTAAACAGAATTACAACAGAACTTTTAACAGAGGAAAAGCTGTCTTTCTTTGTGCATATTGGTAGTGTTTCTATTAATCCACACAGAGCACATTCATGTAAAAGAGAATCCAATCTAGGTCACCTCCTTTCATTCTTCCATATTCTAATTTGTTCAGATATTTTTTGTTGGTGCTTTCAGCAGCAATGGTTCATGTGAGTTTCTGAAAAATTTTCCCTCTAAACAGCTCCAGAAGCTAGAAATACCAACATGTGGAGCATAGTAACGTCTTTTTACAGAGACTGGCCAGATCTTTTTCAAAAGTTTGAGCAACCACCGCTTTTCTTTTGCATGGGTCAACATGCATACTTTATATGGATCTACAAGTTTCTCTGAAGAAAACTTTCAGTGGATCCTGACCACAGATGACTAAAATGTCCAATACAACCTGATATTGTGGAAATGCTTTACCAAAGCCTCCCAACCATAAATTAAAATATGTGTTTAAAAATCTATTTGTTTTTTGCTTCCAATACATCAACTTCAAGGACATATTGTTAAATAGTGCCAAGTATATCACATGTCTTCCCAGGTTTCATTTTGAGACACAATTACTGTTTTTTATTTTATTTCTTATTATGACATATCAGTGTCACACTTTTTTAATAATTTTAAATGGACAATAACAGACATTTTCTGCAGAATAAAATGACAAGCATATTTTCAAAGGCCTAAAATGTCATGTTTACGTTCCTGACAATGCTGGGTAATAGAACTGAATTGGTTTTCTGACTTACTAACATGGTGTGAATGAAAATGTTTTGAGGCTTATCTCTGCGTGCCATCTGCCTACCCCCCCTTGGTCTAGAAAATCAGGATACAATTCAAAAGCGTAGAATAGAGGATCAAATGCTCTCCACAGATCCTTAGAATGAGGGCATGACAGCACCCCTGAGTCGTTTTTTGCAACACAATGTTTTGGTGACTCATGACAGCCTCTATAGCCCCACACCTGAAACAGCCCTCTTGTGAGTCGGAAAAAGGAAGAGAGCACGTGTGGGAAAATCTTGGTTGCGACCACTGCTGCTCAGCTTAGTCAGACAGCAAAGGGAATACACCTCTGCAAAGCTTTTATATAGCCATTATTGTCATATGAGTGTCTGACATGAGATATTCATGGGAATATGGAGGAAAATAATTTGACAACCTACTGTCTGCACAGTGCACAGATACAATTTGCTCTGATGGTGCTGGGAAATGCAGGTTGCTGTGTCAGTAATCCTAACAGAACTGCTCTTTCAAAGAAAACAGGTCAAAGATGTAGGCAGCAACTTTAGCTAAGGTATTATGTATCATTTTGACAAAAATAGGACTCCTTGTTATATAATTTGTGGGATTGGTGGTTCATTTTTTTGTTAAAATTGATAGCTGTTAAAGCAACTGATTATATCACTCTGAATTCCCTTTGAATTAATCTCTTTTATTTTAATAAGACAACATTTAGCAAAGTAAAATAGAAGAAATTTTCAGTCATGTTGATTAATGTATTTTAGAATGAACCATGGGATTTGCAGCTATGCAATTAAATAATTGCTATGACAGCCAAACTTACCATATACCAAACCCTCCAGGTTCTAGCAGATCTTCTCTTCAAGATATAGCTTAAGTGTGCAACATGATCAGAAGTACTTCCATAAACTGGTAGAATAGAAAAACTGCTCATCTCACCCACTATCTTATATTTAGCTAGTACTAGATCCCTGTAAAATCTGAAAAGGTGACAAAATGGAAATTATGTGACAGCTGCCTAAAGTTACAGTTACAGCAGCCAATTGATTGATTTAAAAGACCAATTTTTTTCCCTTCAAATTTATTAGATTCTTCTGGCAATGGTTCTCTCGTCTGGGGTTGAATGTTGGATTGTCAAAGATTGTTATGTCTGTTGAACTGTATAACTCCCTAATCCTGTAGTACATACCGCAGTTTTTTGGCACCGGCAGTGTATAATTTAGAAAATGTGAAGGGACTCTAAGTTTCTTTCACTTTTCTGATTGGACTCACCAGAAAAGAGTCACAGCACCGATCTTATCACATGTTATCAGTTTGAGTAATGATTACAACAATGGCATAATGGGATTGGGGTCACTGGTGATTGGTAGGTTGATCTTTATCGAGGGAATTGTTTTCTTACAAAAAAATAGAACTTGTCAAGAAATAGTTGAATGAAAATATTCATCAAATGGGGTTTGTTGATCGAAGACTTTGAAAAGGAAACAACATTTTTCCTTAAAACTAAGCTTATAAGACTATTGCATCCCATAAAAAAGTGACTGGTTAAGGCACTCATGTCACCATACGTATACTCAGGTCTCACGACTAAAATGTACAAAATTCCGTCAACATAACAGTGACACATGGGAAATATATAAAGTAGTTTTGTCAATGGAAAAAAAATGTTTCCATGGGTCAAAGGAAAATATTAATGGAGGTGGAAAAGCTGTGTGGCTTTTAAATCTATGGCCTAATGGACTGTATTGACCACATTAATAAAACAGGATATGTGTTTCTAATGTCCTTTCTGTGGTGCATTAGGCTTTGCTTGGACTATGGTTCCATTTGTTTGTCCGGAAGGCAGTTGGGAGCAAGCATAGATCTGAATTGAAAACTCATTTGATCTCTAGCACAGCACAGCCGGAGAACCTCCAAATACCCCATCCAGTCTTGTTATAGAAACAGGAAGATAAAAGGCAAATGGTGTAAACAGCCCTGAGAGGTTCAAAATTTGTATTACTGTTATTTTACGTAGCCCCTTCATATTCCCAACGTGCTTATTGTCTTCTATCTTCGAAAAAGGATATAACCCATTAGTAATTTCATAATTTGATAGCTAAATAGAGTCACACATTATATTTTCACCCATGTATCTTTTAAGATGCCAAAATGCCCACATAAACCCTACCAAGTTTAAACGATTGAAAAATATAATGTAAATAAATGTCTTATTTGCCTAAAAGATCTGGCTTAATAGTACAAATACAGTTAAATGCAGCACTTGGGCAGAAATTTTCTCATCAAATTGTTCTAGTACTGTTTTAAATTTCTTTATAATGTGGCACCCCAATACAAAATATTTCATCCTGTATGCAAGACTTGTGTCATGTATCAAGGTGATCACCTGCACCTAATTTCCTCTGTGATTGCTGTATCATAGGTTGTTTGTTTGTTTTGTGCTAATTGTATCCAATCTTAGGCCTTGTATTCATTAGCTTTTTGGCATTAGTTTTTCTTTCTTTCTTTCTTTCTTTCTTTCTTTCTTTCTTTCTTTCTTTCTTTCTTTCTTTCTTTCTTTCTTTATGTAAAATCAGACATCCAATCAGAAATTAATCATTGGCTTATGATTTTTCTTTTTTTTTGCTAACCTGCTGGAGCCCCAGGCAGCCATTATTTGCCAGGAAAATTTTTATTAACTGGACATAAATTCAAAATGATCTGGAGTTACTGTTGGGGTCTTAGAAACATCAGCATCTAGTGTAATGTCATACATATTGTGTCGGCAGTAATTAGCTCTTTTGCTTGACCTAATGCTAACTCCATGGAAAGTAAAAACATGTCCCAACTTGTGGATAAAATACAGGTGAACTAGTTGATTTTATCATTTATTTGACAGAATGGAGATTAAACAGGAAATTTGTGGTCAAGTAGAAAGGGAGCGTATGTTCTAAAATTAATGTTGTTTGTCATCTAAAACAGATAAGTAAAACAATTGGTCTTTTTAAGATTCACAATTTATATTCCAGATTCCATTTCACATCTTTCTCGGGAAGTTTTAAACTTACTTGACAGAAGAGATGTATTTGTGTGGTACAACAGTCCAAGCCGACTCCCTGATGACTATCAAATTCAGATCATTTTCATTCATATAGCAGCAAATCTCCACACATGTTATCTCCAGATGAGAGATTCTGAAAATACATTCCAATTCAAACCAATTAGAATTCAGTTAATTGTAATACAACCAAAATCCTCTCAGTTCAAGTTCCATCGATTCCAAAAAAACATTGGCTGAATCTTTGACCCAAGATGACTGACATCTATTCAAGCAAACTGTGCTAGTGTGAACTTTCAGGTTGGATTTCAATTTTGCCTAATTGGTAATATGTTTCCACTATTCACCACAATAAAGAAACAGCTATCGACTATATTTGTTGGGTATCTATGAGAAGTATGAAAATGGCCTTTACTACCCTGCTACCCTGATGATGTTTGGCAATTATGTTCATGGTTCACTCTTTGAAGGTGAGCTTTTGAGGATGATAATCTTGCTCCAACATCAGACATTAGTCTCACCGATATATACTGATCTTTTACAGGATGTTGATATGACTGACAGCAAATATCAACCACACTGCCTCAAAGGCAAATGTTCTTATCTTCCTATGATAGCAGCTAAGTGTAAATATTTTGAACCAACAGACAAAGCTTCAATTTTCCGTACAATTTTGTTTTGGCCTGCTTTAGACCACAAGATAATTTGACAAAACTGAGCCTTGCCTCTTGCTGTGTCTAAGAATATTCTGATCTTTCATTATAAAATCACAGTGAGTACAGTTTGTTGTCAAGATCTGCAAGAGACTAAGTTGAGGGAAGGCAAAAAGGAAACACTCCTCTTAATGCTGGCACATAGAGTAACACTAAAAACAGAAACAATCTCAATTAGATCGCTTCATCTTCTTCCAGAGCAAAATTTCTGTCTGATTAAAAAATGTCCTAAATAATTTACCAAGTGCTGAGACTAGCTGGCTTCCCCGTGCGTGGTATTTTTACTTACATTTGCCTAGTTATGGATGTTTCAATTTAATGGTGGGCAATTGTAACAAAAACAAAAAGTTGGAGCATTTTTTTCAAATATATTATTTGCTATGATTTATGTAGCTTACCTCTGTTTTCTCATACACAAAAAAACATAAAGACATTAAGTAATACTGAAGGCTATATAAGGGATGCAAAAATTACCTTTAAAGCTAACCTTATTAAATCTTACCCTTATGTCAGGCCAATCCACAACTTTTTTCTTCTATCTTTAAGAGGAAGCTCTTATGACATAGTGTACAAAAATATAGTACCCTTTTCAGTACCATAAAGGTCGCTATTTCAATCCATACATCAGATAGATACAGAGGGGACATTGAAAAGTAGCACTTGCTACTCCCTTATTAGCACCGCAGGGATACTGTTAAGCAAAGCCTTCAACGTGAAACAATAGGTAAGTTGTAGGCGTCAACGGGCTGCATTTAACTTTACAGGGGAAAAAAAATCAGGAGAATTTCCCTGTTTAATATCTGGATAAAAAACATCATTTCAATAAAATTCAAACAGCTTACAGTGAAAAAAAAGCATTGTGAAAAAAGCATTGTCTCATCTTGATTTGTCTTTGTGTTCATAGATCATGGTTAATTTCTTCATTTATTTTTCTGGTATCTTCAGTATGTAGTCCTTAGTAGTTGAATCATTGTTGCTTACAGTTGCCATGCCTTTTTTATGGTTTCACATTGTCACACATAATTTTCCCTGTTACCCCAGTCAGCTCCAATCCTTCAACCTGGGTTCATTATCCTCAATAATCACTCTCCTCTCTATTTAAGCTCCTGGGTTTTCTTCAGTTCTTGTCAGATATTTGCTGCCACTTTGTCTACGTTCGTATTCTTGTTGCATTTTCTATTTTTATTTCAAAGTCTTGTCCTGTCATGTTTTTTGGGGTGCATTTTGATTTTCTCAATTTAGTATTTGTGTCTTTTCTACACTTTTATGTCTTTGTTCAGTAGATCAGTGTTATTTGTGCCACTTTCATATCTTGGCTGTGTAAATAACCAGGTCTTCCTCATCATTAACAGTCAAATTAAAAAGTTTTGGCAAACTTTAATTCAAACACTGAACTCATGAATTCCTTTTGAATAATTTTAAATGTGTCGTTATCTATATTCACCCCAACGCAATGCATAAGTTCTAACTTAACACAAGCATACATCATAAAACATTTAAGGCAAAGGTTTTTCACTTTGTGATAGCTTCTCTCATTGAATTGCATTATTTCAAGTAAAAAATTACACTATTAACAAAAGAAAGAACATGTTCAATTAAATATGCTTATTTAGGCAATGGGTAGATCTGTAAAAATCCTTGACCTCAAATATTGACCTTACTGATGTTAAAAAGGGAAAAAAAATCAATATTTATGTATCTTGAATCTTTAGATTGCTTGAGATAGCTGAAGTAGCTAATTCATTTTCAGAATGATATATCCTCACAATTCATATATATTGATCTACAGCAGTTCTTAATCAATTCTCAGGATAAGGTTTTTCCTCTTTTAAAATACAAATGAATTCAAATCTGTAGATTTGATGCTTAATTTTGGCATGGCCTGGTAGAATGAGGCAGTGCCAAAAGATGCAAATTGACCTGTCAGGCATTTTATAAACCTATTCCAAAGAAAACAAAAAGTTGTTCATATTTGTAGGCATGTTCACAGGTTCTATGTTTAGAGGATTCAGTGGTGGTAGAAATGCTGAGCCTTGCAATCAGACTAAAAAAAAGAAAAAGAAGGAAACAGGATGGCTTAAAATCAGCACAAAGTAAGCACAAGAGTTTCAGATCAACTAGGGACATAGCTTTTATCTTGAGTTCGCATATTATCTTTTACTATCTACCGATCCTAGTTATTATCCTTTTGGCACTGGAGTTTGCTCTTTAAACATTTTATTTTTAAACTGACCTTACCAGACGTGACTTTGATGACAGTGACTCCCCATTATCTCAGCCGCTGCATTTCATAAACAGATAGTGGTTTAAATAGGATTTTCTTTTCAGGTGCCGGGACAATAATCCACTTTGTATCGTTATCGTTGATGACATAGACTTTTCTCAATTTCTACTAAGTGTGGTGGAGTGAACACATTGCTTCGGTTAGCTTTTCAAATCTGTATATATATATACACTTCATGTTGTCATGAGCCCTCTGCTTGGGCTGATTGCCTGCACCTGTCTCTGCTCTGCTCCCTTCAACCTGCCAGCTGCTCTGCATTTCCTGATTACCACCTCTGTATATAAGGCCCAGTTCTTCACTCCACTCTTGTCAGATCGTCTGCAAGCCTGCATAACTAACCTGTCTGCTTATCTTTGACTCTGACTCCCACCCGTGATCCAGAACCAAGATTCCTGCTTCCTGCCTCCAGAACCTCAATAAACGTTTGAACTGAACTGTGCTATTGGGTCCTCCTCTGTCCGCACTGACACATGTAGAAGTGCATCAGAAACGGAAAATACAATACCTGATTTAAGCTTTTTCTTTATTAATCCAGCATTTCTATGGATGCATGGTGTAAAAAAAAGACACAGACATCAAGTCTCATTTCAGGTTTTGACCCAATCATTCATGTCCACTCTGTTTCACGTTGAACAAATCTGCCTGAACACCTTATATATGGTACAGAAAGTGAAACGTAGAGGGTTTTCTTTTTCTGTACTTTTTGGTCCTTCAATCTTTCTTTTTTCTTTTTTCATTTCCAGTCTGAAGTGCCCCTGTGTATCAGCTAGTCTGGTTGCTCACAAAACCACTAGCACACAGATGTTTTCCTGTTGTAATGTTAAAATTCTAATAACATTTTTCATATGAAAGCGTAAGCATTAGAGTGAGAGTAGATAAAACAGTTCTTCTCAAGGACAATTGCATGATGCATGCTTTGCACTGCGATAACCGCAGATAGGCCTTATCTTCTGGGTATCTATTATTGCTTTTATATTTGGTCCTGTCCTTGGGATCATCATGTATTGGAATTTCTTTTCCTTGAAGTGAATTCTCCCTCCACTTCTTGAAAGGGCAAAAAGACACATTGAAATGCCAAGAAAGACTCTTCCCTCTGAAATGTTTTCAGGTACACCGAGACAACTAAATAAGTTAAATTGGGTATGCTGAAAGCCTGATTGTTTTCAGGGTGGTATTGAGCTCATATATGTTAACATAATTTGTTGGAAGCGTCGAAATGCTGCAAAAATGTTGTAAGGACAAAGCTATCGATCCCGCATTCTTTGCTAAGTTCATAAATGGGTTGACAGATGCCAGAAATCTGAGCCATATTATAATTATCATTATTATTCTATAGGGAGATTCAGTCTCTATGCCATGTTAGCCATTTTGTGCGCCAGCCAAATCAAAATTGTATAATAATCACCTAGCACAATGCATCCTTTATAACGTACAGAACCTGAGATCTAATAAAGACCATTGTTGTGTATTGTTAATTTCACCTGTTGCCAACACACCAGGTTAAGCACTTGAGTAGCAGCTTCTAATTTGTTTTTCTTTGCCACTTGCAGTGCCTTCTGAGCATTATACTTCACGCACATTTCAACCGCGCAGTGCCGTATCTCTAATACTGCCTCAGCATGTCACAACCAGATGCTTGACTTCACTGTCCTCTTATGTGTGCATATTAGTTAAGTTTTTTATCTATTTATTTGTAAGTTGCCTATTTAATTTTATTGGAGAGAAACTAAATGTATAACAAATAAATAATATAATATTTTACAGTACAATATAATAAGTAAATGTACTATTAGATAATTATGAAATTGAGTAAAGAAATATTAAATAGTACATCTCAAACATTGTTCATTGTCCCAGTACTGAACCGTTATTTTAATGTTTTAACGTTTCGCTTACTTGTTCAGAATTCTAACAATGCCTATAAAGGTCTTCTTTTTCATCCCACTCAACCATTCTTAAAACTGTAACTAAATCAAAAGTTTGAAAAAAAAACTGTCTGTACTACAAATCCTGCTGTTCATGTTATCTACTGTGTTACAAAATCTGGAGATGAACACCAGCTGCTTTATTCAGGTTTTATTGGACTGAACCAATGGCAAGGTAACTGCTGGGTGCTCTCACTTGGCCTGTGATGGATAACATATCGAGACATAATGGCTTGCACCCACTGTTGGCTGCAACCACAGCACTGCTCAGAAGAGGTGCGGTTCCATTATTTCCTCCATCTGAGCTGGATAATGGATATATGAATGTGGTGGCCGGGTTTGTGTTTTTTTTGTTGTTTTATTTTATTTAACTTCATTGCTCGCTGTGTTGGTGGCTGCTGCTTTGCTGATTAATGGGTTTACTCATCTGTACTGGACTCTGTGTATTTAAGGTCCACTCTTCTACCCTCTTGTTGCCAGATCAGTGGCTATCTTACCAGTTATAGCTCCAGTCAAATTGTTAAGTCCAAATTTTGCTGTACTGAAAGAAGACTTGAGTATGTTTTGTTCTGCCGATACTCAGCGAACCTTGCTGGTGCTTACTGAATAGTTCAACAGCCACTGCAACCATCTCTGCATCAGTACACTCACAGTACCTCTCGAAAGGACCAGCATGTATTTTCTTCATCTACAAACTGAATCTATCTTCAAATTATCCTCATTTTTTGTTTTGTTCGCATCAAAGATGTAAATTCTTTGTTATAAATAAACTACTTTCTCTCACCTGCTTCACTCTGCTTATCTGTAGGTCCAGTCCAATATTCAAAAGCAAACCACCACGTCTTGACTTCTTTGACATAAAACAGAAAAAGAAATCAATGGTGCCCTCATCCAGCATGTCTTCTTCTGTTTGGCATACAGCCCTTATTGCAAATGTTTAGCTCACTTACCCAAGAAGCATCTGAGTAAACAGTATATTATGCCTGGGCCGTAACAGCAGTCTGTGAGTAGAGAGGAACTGTTAAAGATACGAAGAGGAACCTACATGCTCAGCACAGCTTTTGATAATACTAAATAAAAAACAGCCACATTTTGAATATGGTGAAACCATCACTATATGGGAAAATTAATTAGCATTTAGCTAGTTTCGTAATGGACATGATGTTGCCAAAAACAATCACAGACTATCTTAAAGAGGTATCATTTATAAATCTACACAGCTTGTTAGTTGATGTGTAATGTATTGTGCCCCAAATGTTGTATGTGACTGGTGAAAACTAGAACAGTAATTCAAAAACTGGTAAATCTGATATTGTATCTGTCATTCTTCTTATTAGCTGGACATTTTTTCATTTTACTGCACATCGTAAATGAGTAAATACAACATAAAATGAAAAAAATACATTTTCTGACATTACATATTGACAGAACTCTAATGGAATGTTTCATAAGAGTATCTCTTAAAGAAAAAGAAGCAAACTAAATATTTACCTCTGTAATCCTGTATGCTAATTTGTTAGTTATGAAATTAATATAATCCCATCAGATGCAAACCAAACACATTTATGTGTGCATATTTCAGATCATTTGTAAGGTGTTAGCTAGCCTCTGACCAAATAATAATTTGTACATGAAAAAATATCTTTTTTAAGACATCATAATAACATCTATTAAATATCTTATGATGGTAAGAAAAAATGAGCATACAGAAAGAATATTTATTTGTAGCATCTGAGGAATTTTACCCACCTTTTTATCACAATAGTTTAATTTGTCGTTGGTGGGATTGTGATTAAGGCGGGCATCCTTCTCATTTGCAGAAAATTAATTCATTTGGTGTATGGAAACTGAACTTTTACTCTATAATTACATAATAATATATCAAATTACAGGATATAACTGTGATTTAGATTTAAATGGTTGCATGAAAAGTAGTAAACAAAACAATTAAAAAGCTTTTATACCATGCATAGTTGGAAAAATTGTTAACTATAGCGATAAACACTGCATTTATATTGGCACCACTGCATTGCATGATCAAGGTCAGTGTATTGCTAGTTTCACGCGCACCATGCCACATCCATCTCTTCTACTGCATAAAAGAAATGCACTCTAGACATATGTGTTCCATTATAATATTGCACTGAATTTACTGAAAAGCTTAAGTTATTTTCTTTTACACAGACAAAAACAATTTTCCTCTCAGGAGTTAATGAGTATTGCATAGCCTTTAAAATTATGATTTGAGATACCTTATCATGTCTTTTAGCTATGCGATATTGATGAGCAGCAAGCAACCGCATTCATGAAATTAAGGTTTTAAAGTCAGTGCAACACACTGCCGAACGGTTAGCATTGCCTCTGATGATTTAGAGGCTCCGGTCGCTGGCAAGTGCATGGTTTATAGTTTAATTTATACTCGCAATTCGACAACAACATCATTATATGATCCAAAAATACAATCTATGCAAAAGGTTAAATAGGAGCAGGTGGAAATAGAGAAGTGGGCTGCTCACAGGACAGACTATATGGGTGATACATTTAATAGTATGCATTGTTATATATGAATATTATATATAACAATTCACACTGTTACAACAGAATTTTCATTTAATTTTCAATGATTAGCTACTTTTTTTAAAATGCTTGTCATCATGAGATGTCTCGTCCTGTTTGCATCTGAAGCAGAAAGCTTCGGCATCTCAACAAAGTAATGTAGATTTGAAAGAAAGGTGTCTCAAGGGTAGTTGAGTTAAAATGTCATAAGTGTAGCTCTTTTTAATTCTTATATTTTTGTTAGGCTGGTAAGGTGAGTACTTTGTGCTTTGTATATCATTGGCATTTCACATGCTCATTGTGGGGGGCAGTCTACGTAATAATGGATGTCAGTCATCTAGTGTGATGTTCAAGTGAATACATACAATTGGTGGTTCACTTTATTCAACTGCATGAAATTTAATTACCATGAGACGGTGCAAGTGGCATATGTATTGTTTGCCATTGGTATTTAGTAAATGCAGATGGAGAATACCTAGTGAATTCACATCTCTACAAAAACTACAAAGAGTTTTGGACATGCAAGCTGTTGTGGATTATATGTGCTGTGAAAATCACATCAGCTGTTCTCTGCATTATTGCTTTGATAAGACTGAATTTATATCACCAGCTGTGATACCAAAGCTGGGTTTGTTTTCCTGCTTCTAAACATTTGATTGACTTGGAAATTAAGGGTCTTGGCCACAACTCATTTTACTCAGCTGTTATATATATATTTTCATTCATAATTATAGAACGGCACCACAAATGATTACATAAGTTATTATACACTTGTCAGGTTAAGAATAAGAATGATATCATTCTACAACAGAAAACAGAGCCGTTTCGTCCATTATTTAAAGAGAGAAATGGCAACAACATATTCATTCCATGATGAGATCAAAGATTTGAAGAAAACATTACGATCCATTTCAAGTATGTTCCCAATGTTTTACTATTCATGGAAATTATGCCATTTTCACCTACACCATATTCAGATGTTGCAGATATTCTCAGCAGAATGTAAAATTTTTTGAGCTTGTCAAAGATAGGTCAAGAAAATAGACAAGATTCCCACAAGGCAGTTTCTGACGACAATACGCAGTTGACAGATGGACGAACGGCCTATAACTAAAAATCAGTTGTGATGTGACAGGGCCCGCCACGGAGGCACTGACCAGCTGACAGAGGGGCATAGGCAGACAGACCAAAGCGTCCAGACGGAGAGACAAAACTTCTGACAGACAGACACGCATAGACTGACACAGGGCTGAAGAGGATAACATATGGAGCGTCAGATGCCGACACGAGGCTGTTTGCGAATGTTACTATGATTGAACTTCTGCTGAAACTCTGTAAACACGACAACAATAAAGAAAATATTAAATTAGCATCAAATGATCGCGCTGCAATTAAGGGGGAGATATATATACA
This sequence comes from Menidia beryllina, assembly GCA_013363375.1. Taxonomy (NCBI): domain Eukaryota; kingdom Metazoa; phylum Chordata; class Actinopteri; order Atheriniformes; family Atherinopsidae; genus Menidia; species Menidia beryllina. Next base: position 8,409,337 of record JABUIW010000124.1, on the reverse strand, counting down.
CTATATTGCCAAAAGTATTTGCTCACCCATCCAAATTATCGGAATCAGGTGTTCCAATCACTTCCATGGCCACAGGTGTATAAATTCAAGCACCTAGGCATGCAGACTGTTTTTACAAACATTTGTGAAAGAATGGGTCGCTCTCAGGAGCTCAGTGAATTCCAGCGTGGAACTGTGATAGGATGCCACCTGTGCAACAAATCCAGTCGTGAAATTTCCTCGCTCCTAAATATTCCACAGTCAACTGTCAGCTGTATTATAAGAAAATGGAAGTGTTTGGGAACGACAGCAACTCAGCCACGAAGTGGTAGGCCACGTAAACTGACGGAGCGGGGTCAGCGGATGCTGACGCGCATAGTGCGAAGAGGTCGCCAACTTTCTGCAGAGTCAATCACTACAGACCTCCAAACTTCATGTGGCCTTCAGATTAGCTCAAGAACAGTGCGCAGAGAGCTTCATGGAATGGGTTTCCATGGTCGAGCAGCTGCATCCAAGCCATACATCACCAAGTGCAATGCAAAGCGTCGGATGCGGTGGTGTAAAGCACGCCGCCACTGGACTCTAGAGCAGTGGAGACGCGTTCTCTGGAGTGACGAATCGCGCTTCTCCATCTGGCAATCTGATGGACGGGTCTGGGTTTGGCGGTTGCCAGGAGAACGGTACTTGTCTGACTGCATTGTGCCAAGTGTAAAGTTTGGTGGAGGGGGGATTATGGTGTGGGGTTGTTTTTCAGGAGCTGGGCTTGGCCCCTTAGTTCCAGTGAAAGGAACTCTGAATGCTTCAGCATACCAAGACATTTTGGACAATTCCATGCTCCCAACTTTGTGGGAACAGTTTGGAGCTGGCCCCTTCCTCTTCCAACATGACTGTGCACCAGTGCACAAAGCAAGGTCCATAAAGACATGGATGACAGAGTCTGGTGTGGATGAACTTGACTGGCCTGCACAGAGTCCTGACCTCAACCCGATAGAACACCTTTGGGATGAATTAGAGCGGAGACTGAGAGCCAGGCCTTCTCGTCCAACATCAGTGTGCGACCTCACAAATGCGCTTCTGGAAGAAGGGTCAAAAATTCCCATAAACACACTCCTAAACCTTGTGGACAGCCTTCCCAGAAGAGTTGAAGCTGTTCTAGCTGCAAAGGGTGGACCGACGTCATATTGAACCCTATGGATTAGGAACGGGATGTCACTTAAGCTCATATGTGAGTCAAGGCAGGTGAGCAAATACTTTTGGCAATATAGTGTATATGTATACTTTATACATTGTATATATCGTTTCTGCAACTGTCATTATGTTTTACAATTGCAATACACAAATCAATAAAATATATGTATCTATTTGTTATTCTGGCACAATATCTGATCTCTTTTTAAGCAAAATTGTATATTTCAACCTATTTATTTTAGTTGACTAATATAGCTTTTAACTTTGTATTGTCAAATTGAAATTAAATGTATGTTGGAATTAAAATGTTAGAATAACTTAAGTCTCATGTATAATATAAGAAATAAGAGTTTGAATGTGAAAAACCATTCCTTCACATGTTTTTTTCTCAGCAGCCAAAGGGATCATTTGACTGCTCCTCTGGTTTTGGACTCTTTGCCATCTAAGAAGAATACGGTGGCTTGCAATTGTTCAGATTCTGCTGAAAGAATACATGAAAATGTCATATATAAAGCTGTTGTGCAGGGTTAACGACTTAATTCCGTCATTTCCCTAACCTTAAATAATGCTTATTGCAGCATGAAAGGTATTTAGTAAGGCTATGAAAAACTTAATTAAACTAATAAATCACATCCAATTATGTCAGATTTTTCAGTTTGAAAACGTCTTCTCAAAAACAACCCATGGGTTGTTAGTTCTTGAAGGACATCTTGACCTGTAATTAAGTTTCCAGAATAATCTCTGATGGTTGAAACAGCAACTGCAGACAAAGTGTCAGAAAGGCTTCTGTTAATGAAATGTGGCATGGTTGAAAGAATATATGTGCCTCAAACCTTAATTTTGCAATAGCTTAATTTGTTTCCCTTAAAACTATTTTTTTCTTTTGCCTACATCTAATAAAGAGGTAACAAAAAGAACTACAACAAAAAGTACTAATAATAATAGACCAGACAATGAAAATTTAATCTTTTAAACTGATAGTGGCTTTATAAGAACTCGTATGTGGTCCACATTGGAAAAAAAAATCTTCTCTTCTGTAATAGCTTCACAACATATTTTTCAGGGCTCAGTGTCTTCCAATTAGACTTATCAAGTGGCAGACAAATAGTGCTACAAATAAAAACACCATCTGCCACCCATCCTACCTCCTCAAGTGGACTCTTTGCCTTGTTAAAGGTTGATGATGTTGCACTGGGCCATCTTTTCATCGGATCTGTGTAAATTGCAAACAGCATTTTGAAGATTTCATTTCTCGATATGGCATGACTGGCATGTATGAAAGTGTCTTTAACCAGTCAAATCTTTAAAACAGTGGGGTCATACATAATTTCTTTTTATGACTTCGTGACCACTTTAGAGATGCGGACAATAAGTATGTAAGCTCAAATGTGACCACTCGGAACCCGGGCAGCTTTAAGTAAAAAGATAAAGTCTTGTTTACGTTAAAATATGCTATTTAGTGAGGTTTTGTATACTTTTTTTTCACAACTTCTAGTCAATATGCAAAAAATAATGATGCATAACATATTGGTAGAGATTTTGTGACATTTACTTCATAGTTCCCTTCACATTATTATGGAAATGAAGTGGCATGCTGTCAGTTATGTGAATGAGTAATGACAGTAAGTGTCTGTGATGCGATATGATTTGTTTCTTTGATGCCAAAAGACTGAGTAAAACAAATACTGCTGGAAAAAGCTGGAAGGGTTATCAAAAGATTTCAACTAAATCAAGTAAACAACTATCAAGTAATATGTAGTCTTCCCATTTTATTTATAGATTTCCTTCTCTTGTTGACAGGCAGTGAAATACTGATGGAAGAGACAGGTCTATTTTGCTTTGTGAGCTGAACATGTGCATGCAAGGCAGTTCCTCTGATAAAACCAGTATATGCTATAATTTTTAGCATCGCAAATGACTACAATTAAAAATGAATTATAGAAATGGGAACCAGCGTAAAAAAGAGAATTTCATTTGAATTTCTCTGAATAACTCCAAGGCAGTACTAAAGATCAATGAATGGTGGGATTCTGTATCAAAAGTATAAGCTTTAAAAAAGATCCTTTCTTACCTGCTGGAATTCTAATCACCAATTCCTTTGTGTGACCTTGAGTTTCACCTTCAAGCACCCTGAGAAGAGTACATCAAAGAAACTTCAAGGGCCATATCTGGCCCTCTAGAAAAAGATGAAAAAGTGGTGCAACCCCAGGCATTACTCTAAGAAGTAATAATCTCCAGTGGCTAGAGGTACCACAACATATAAAAGTGCTGCACAAGGAGATGTGCAAGAGAATAAATCATATGTCTAAATTTAAGAATCTGTAATCAGGAACTATTTTCTTTCTGTCACCAAGCCAATGTCCTTTCTCCCACTATATTTCCACAATGATAATATATTATTTTCATTTTACAGATAATTAAATTGGTCATAACTAAGCAAGTTTTTATATTTCTGACTGCATGTTACAGTGCAGTAAAATTGACTATATTAAGACAGCTGAGAAGCAGTTTACATTCTTAAAAAAGGCAAAAGATAGAACAAGCAGACCATTGCCTGTAACTCATAGGCTGAAGGTGAAAAATGTCAAAGGGACATTATCCACTTGGTCTAGGCAGAAACTTGCATGTAACCCAGCAACCCACTCAGGGTTGGATATTAATTAATACAATTAAGCTGTTACGGCCAGTAGATCAAGCTCCAAAGTCTCCCAATTTTCAGATTTAGAGGCAGAAGCAAACCTTGGTTCAAACCACGGACAAACTGGCATTTGTCCGTTTCTTATATTCATGTAGAAGATCATGTGTCAGTCTGATCCAACCCAACTCTTGAAAGCCTATCTACCCTCAGCATGAAGCATGGAGCTCCTTGACATTCTCATTCCAGCCTGTTTAGCTTTGTACAACTTCAGAATACAACAGTGTACCAGAGGGGAAAAGAGACTCCGCTGTTCCTTTAAACACGGAGCACAGCTCAACACCATCTTTTGGGATTTTGCAGTTAATATCATGACATGCTACACCGTCCTTTGGTCGTTCAACACTACTCAGCAAGGTGTCAGACAGCAAAATATACATCCTCCCCAGTCATGTAAAATAAAAATACATGAATGGAGTGCTACAGCTATTTTACACATATCGATTGCACACAGAACCTCTCTCAACTTGCTGTTAGTTGTGTTACATTTGTTTCATTAAATCTATGAAAACTAGTTGTGTTTTATGATTGTTCATGAGCATGAGAGTCACAACATCAATCTTAAAACAAAACTTCTTGAACCGCACATTGAAATAAACCAAAAGGCTTTCTTAAATGAAAGCAATGTTCTAATTTTCTAATACCTTCATTTTTTTCAGTTATATAAGAAGTGTAACAGGCAAAATTAAAGCTTTAAATTTGTGTCAAAGCTTCTGAAAAACACAAGTCCTTTGAAGCTGTATATTATAGCTGTGAGATAGAAGGAATCAACTCTAAGTACTAAAGAAGTAACACTGTACCGCTAAATTAAATGTGCTGTGAGGAACTAATAAATTGAGAAGCTAGTGCGATTGAAAGAAAAAGGTTGGAGGAATAGAGTGTTGAAGCCAGTTGGGAAGTTTCTTACATTGTTTTGTTCTTGTTTTAAAGACAATAGACCAGATTCATTGTGTTAATGGCTGTTACAATGCAGTTGCAATGCATGTTTTTTTACGTCTCTGCCAACAATGTTACATTCCAACACAATCTGATTTAGTTTAGAAGCTTCCTACCACCCATTCAAAACTACCAGAAAGAACACTGCCATTAAATGAATAGTAATGTTATGCTGTTTCAACTATTAAATATTAGTAACATCATGGGGATAAAGGAGCATATAGCCTTATGTTTTTTGAGTTTATAACTCATGCACTGGAACATTAGTAATACAAAAACCTTTCAGACCACAAGGTGTGCATGGTACAACACATTTATCTCACTGGAAGCATGAAACAGCCATCATGAGTGAATCCATTGCTCACTTCCAATACAGAGGTGTTACATTTTTGCGGGAAGTCATGCCTGAGACATTATAAAGTCATGAGGATTTTCCCCTCGCAAGATCTTTGAAAGATAGAATTTTGAGGTACAGGTTAAAGCTTTGACAGGACCATCTTTTCCTCCCTTCAAAAGATAACTATCCATGTCCAAGGTCCTGGGTCATCTTGATTAAATTATCATGATTTAGGGCAGCAAATTACAGACTGCTGACTGGTTCATGTTTGGCCATGTTATCAGCTTGTAGGGGTCATCCTATCCTCCCTGAGGAATTTGTGAATGGTGTAGGAGTTAATGATTTCCCAAGGGATAACATCAGTCAAGTTATATTCAAATTTCACTTGATTTCAATAGATCACATTTTCTTTTTTCATTCATTCTTTCATTCATGCATTCATTAAATCAAAACAATTGTGATCATGATCATACATCAATCATGTCAACTTAACTATTGGCTGTTACACAAAGGCTGCAGTTGAAAACCTGTCAGTATTGGTATGCTGTATTTCAGAGAATATCTAATCTGCAATAATTGTTCAAGCTTTTATATTGTGTTATTTAATTCAGAAATGTATTTATCCATACATTTTAATTCTGCCTATTTTATTTTAAGAATCAACCTGTAACTGTACATTTTTCCTTTAAACATAAGTAAAGAGTTATTTTTTCCCCAGTGGTAGCATCACAAGGGTTGTTAAATCCCCAAGCTTACTGAAAATGTAATCTTTTAAACTGACCTTCTGCACCTACCTGCTGGGGAAATGATTCAGCTCACATTGTACAGACCTGTTAAAAGAAACTCCGGATTTTTCTCAGATTTACTTGTTCCCAGTTGTCTGGGTAAAATTCTGTACAAGTTAAACTGAAAGGTGAAATGTATCTGATGTGTGACACGTACATTTTGTGTACATGAGACACTATTAATCTTTACACTGCGCAGCACAGTCTGTTATAGTTTTCTATTTAAAATGTGATCTCTGTTCCTATCTGTGGGACATGTGCTATTTTGATTATGTTTTTGGTTAATTAGAATCATTAAAATGATCTCTTTTCAAAGCATTGTTTCCCTATCTCATTCATAAGAGGGTAACAACTTAATAGACAGCAAGGTGTGGATAATCAGTTAGTTGTCAATATAGTCATGCTCATCTCAAAGCACAAGCACCAGAGAGACACGAAGGCTGCCCAGCAGGTTAAGCTGCAACAACTGTTAAGAATTTACTGCTGAATATCAATCAAGGAAATCTCAGCTCCCTTGGAAACTACTGCTCCTTGTAAAAGAAAAAAAACGGGGGCTTTTCTTACCCTACAGCAGGAGAGTGTACATGCTCCTCCAGCATCAATGAATGCAGCGCTGCACCATCTGGCTAACCGAACAGTAAACCTGGGTCAACCAGAGCCATTCAAATTCTCAACACTTTGGGTAGTTTCATAACTACAGCTATTTCAAAACACACAAAGTGAATATCTATTATTATATGACATTTACAATGTCTCATAACATGTCACCTTACCAGGTTGAAGTGCCACTGAAACACTGCATGTTCTCCTTTCTATATAGTAATTTGTGTCCACCCGTCTTTAATACCCACTTCGTCCAAGTAGGGTCACGGGGAGCTGAAGCTGTCATTGGTTAAGAGGCATGGCACACCCTGGACAGGTCAAACCGTGCACACTCACACTCACTCCTAAGATCAATTTAGTGTTGTTTTTGGATATGGAATGATGCCAGAGTACCCAGAGGGGAGCCATGCACTTTATTAAGCTATGTTTCTAGCATTTTTTTTGACACTGCCATGCAAAAGTAACTGCAACTGAATATCTGTTACGATTGTTGATCAGTACTTCACCAGTCCATCAGCGAGGAGGGATACAGACCCTGTGCGTCATCACAGGGATGTTATCATCTAGTAATATCTTCTGGCTTCAGCTGCCTCCACAAATGGTGTATCTGATTTGGGTCAGAACTTTGATTTGATTATGCAAAACATTCATCCCTGCTTCACAAATATTTGGTGGAACAACTTGTCTGCATAGTGATGTTGTCTTGTTGTATGACCCACTTTCGTTTGAAATTCTGTTCACACACAGATGTTCGGTGGTACAATACTGAATTGTAGATTCACTGCATCATCCATGATGGCGTATCGTCTGGAGCCAGATGAAGTGAGCTAAGACTTTATCACCTCCACATTTCATGGGATGATGTTTTTTTGGTCTGACTGCAATTTTTTCTTTCTCTCACCACAAATATCTAGCCTCATTTTTGTTTTTTCGAGAGCACTGTGTAGTTTTCTCTGTGCTGCCTTGCCATGCCCACCACATTTATTCATAGTCCATGTTTAATTGGCAAAGGCAAATTTATTCTGGAGCACAATCCATCCACAAAGCAATTCAAAGTACTTTACAGACACATAAAATCACAAAAGGCAAATTAAAATATTACATAAAACTTTAAGAAAATATAATTAAATAATTCAATTAAAGCAAAGAGTGCAGATAAAATACTTTCAGTTGTGATATGCACAGCTAATTAAAACTTTTTTAAAACATATACAGCAGTTGTCTTCCAGCTTATTTAGACAGCCCAGAAAGCATGCCGTTACAGTACATTAACCTACTGGAGACAAACGCATGGATTTGTCTCTACAAGTCTGCTTGAGATGCCAGATTTATTTTGATGCTGGCAATGTTTTTTAGGAGGTTAAAAAAGCTCCTGATGTTATTGATTTAATGTCCAAGATATTTCTGTGGACCAAAACAATGATTTCAGGTTTGTCTGAGTTTAACTGCACTGCTCATGTTCTCTGCTGCCAGCGACATGTAGATCTGAATGTCATCTGCATAAGTGTGATAGTACACTTGAGAGCTGAATATTAGCTAGCTGAATGGAAGCATGCACAGAGTATGACTTTTGTTGTTTGTTTTTTTTAAGTTGCCAAGGATAATAATTTAAATTTGTTTAAAGATGATATTGTGGAAAACAATGTGATAACTTGTATAACAGAAACTTAGACATACATTTCACTTGTTAGAAAAAAGATGATGATAACAAAATTCTACCACTGCAAGTACTTTACATGCATCTATTCTTTTACATCATAGTGTGAAGAATATGTGTTGTTACCCGGAAACACCTTAACATGTTAAAAATTATATTTGAGTCCTCAGGGATCCGGCCAGAAAGAGGGAGTGGTGGCACTAATTAGAGACATTAGTTCTGTTTATATTCAAATTAAAGATGTAATCTATATATGCTTTTTTTTCAGTGTGCACACACATTTTCCAATTTTGCCATTTGGGTTCATGACAAAACACTTTTCTATTAGGCGAATGTATTAATGTGTAATTTAAAATTCCCAAATGAAGGATATGTCACACAAAGACTTCAGCTGGGTGTTTCCATCAGATTCTTGCTAAAACCAGGATCCTGTTTACAGAAAATTGTACAAAAGCCCTGATTATAAAGATAAACTGATTTGAAGCAGAGGGATAACTATTACTTGACTTAATCAATATGTTAAACCGATCACCCTATTCAAGCGACCTGTTTTTGGATTGGACAACATACATTGCAGCTTTACTATTCCAAACAGCACTTTGCCATTAAGAATTCCTGTTACTGACAGCTTTTTGTATCATTCTTATGCCTCAAAATGCTCTCATTTTCATCAATTAATTAAAGTTATGACAATGCATTTTAGGGGTTGGACGCCATCTCACTTTTGTTTATTTGGATTCTCAGTTTTGTGTCTCTTATCTAGCTTTTCGCAGGTATGATGTCCAGTGCTGCTGTTTTTTGCAGCAAGGGTGCTAACAAGAAGAAAAAAATAATATATATTCTTAAACCTTTTTAAAGCATGAGGCCAGATTTGCTCATAATTCTGTAGGATCTAGCAACTTCCATTTATTTGAATGAGCTTAGTGTCTTTCGTTCATTCCAGCTCACTGTAATTTTCAACACAGCACGAACAAGGGGAATAATCATAGTTGTAATAATAACCGAGGACAAACACTTGAGGGTTAAGAGGAAGTAATCTTACATTGATCCATTCTCATAATTGAGGACCCCACTGCTGGAGGGTACCTGTGAGAAGATAAGTAGAGGAGAAATAAACAATATAAGCACATAACCAGAAACCAAAAGTATGCATTCAAAATGATGAGTTATGAAGGACCAACATAGAAAGTGATGAGGTATGGGCACAAATAATGAGGATTCATGTTGTTTTTTTTGTTTGTTTGTTTTCTTATGACTTTATTCTTCAGTCAAAGTATCAATATTTTAAAAATTGTTTAACAATCATCATTTAACATACTGCAAGCACACAGTAGAGGTTTAGGTAAACCTAAAAGTTCACCTCCATCAATATTATCACTTTTTCACTATTTGCAGAGCCACATCAACAGACCAGTAGACAACGTTGTTGATTGAATGCATATTGCAACACCTCAGCGGATCACATTAGCACATAAGATTTTTTTGGACTTTAGTTGGATTTTCTGCACCGCCATTACAGAAGTCTCTGTCAAAACAATCTCTTTTCTCTTTCACACACTGCACCTATTTGTAGATCACCAATTTTCTGACAGGCAGCAGCTAGTGGGGGTGGGGAAATCAGCACCATGCTCAATTAGTACATTGCACTCCCTGCAGATGTTTGCTTTCCCTGCTACTTTCATGCTCAACGCAAATGATTGCTTCTCTTTGCAACCCTTTGTGAAAACTGAAAAAAAAACTCTCTGAGATGCTGTTTCATTTCTCTAATGGCACAGATATGCTGTCTTCATATCCCATTGAGTATCCCAATGTCACTTTGGACATAATACAAATTTGAACTGCATGCAGTTGCATTAGGTGATATGCATCCCACAATATAGGCTAATATTATGCTTCACTGTTTTCATAAGAATCTTTACAGAATGTAAGATTGCGGTAGTGAAACTATTATATGCCAAGGTTTTTACCTACATAATTGGCTGCAGGAAAATGCTGCACAATGCCTAAGCCAAATATACTGCTGGAGGTCACAACCATGTTCTGGTCTCTGTTTTCATTTAGCAGTTTCCTCTCAGTGTCCAATACACACAGCAGATGACAAAGCGATTGCAGTAGAGACAAAGAATATGAAGTATAATGTTTTTCTAGAATTCTTATCTATTCTTGTGATTTTACATTGGCTTTCCACACAAAATACGTTCTTTATCACAACAATTTCTCAACATGCTTGAACAGATTCCAACCAGTTTCTTTGGTACATAACTGCGTGTCTGCACATATTATTTGTTGAAGGTGACAAAAAATGGTCTGCAGTGCTAAGATGGTAAGAAACCGCTGAAATCTTATTTTTCATTTGATTTAATATATAAATAGTTGAATTATAGATATATGCAAAATAAGTGTTATGACTGGACAAAAATAGAAATTTCCCATGCCTAAAGAACAAAATAATATGAAATTCAAGAACAAACACATTTAGTGTTTCAAGGGGAAAAATCCCGAAAGCTGTATGCGCTGTGGATTGACACTACCTGGTTTGGTTAAACCAACAAATTGAAGACTATGGAAAGCCTGCACCACTGACAACTTTATGTCTGCTCATTTTCTCAAAGGTTAGGACAGAAAATATACCGGTAGTTTTAGACCCCTTTTTGGCTATAACCTCCGACCTAAATTCCAGCTAGGTAGCATTACACTGAGACTGATAAATGGCTTATTCCACATGACATCTTTTCTCGTTTGCAGCTAAATGAATCATCGGTGGAACAGAACCTCATCACATCATACAGCATGTCACTTTTCTCATTTTAGCATAAAAGTCAAAATAAAGAAACAATTTGTCAAAAACTGAATGCAACCCATTATTCGATGACTATTAAAGACACCTTTAGAACCACAAACCTGAGCTGATTGTTTCCTATGTGATGAGTCTGTCAGGGTGGATGACATTCTGATATAGTTTTTTTTAGGGTTTTTTAATCTGGTACTTCTACAAGGAAATTGCAGCATGTCAATTTGTACATTTTAAAATCCCACTTTTGGCTAGTATGCAAATGTATTGTTAATCCGAAATTAGATTTGCATAACTTCAAATCCTGGTAACTATCGGATTATCATCATTTGTTTTTTTTTATTCTGAAAACTAAAACCTTAAAAAATATATCTGTAACTGACTTGCAACAGTAAAATTTTATTTGAAGAGAAATAGCAGCGCTTAAGATTTGTTACTTTTTTAGCCTTGACCTTTTAAAAAGCTTGATATAACTGATATAAAAATCATGCAAAGTAAAAAGAAAGAAAAATACTCCAACAAGGTAAGTCAATTTGCCAAAGGCGAGTGCTTCTGTACAGTCTGGCAGGTATGGATCACACAGAAAATATGTATTGGAATCCTTTGCCTCAGAACTGTAACTAAATTAAAGAACCAGTCGATATAACACAGAAAAATACTGATACTGTGCTGCATCCACTGCAGTGGACAGCCATGAAGCGCAGCAACTTCAGATTGTTCAACATGATTTCATAAATCAAATCTAAATAATTAAATGAGCAAAAAAAGTCGCTTAGAATAAAACCATCTGGTAAATGTATAAATATCAATGGAAAATTAATGTGATCCTCGATAAAGAATGCTGGCCATTCATGGCCCCTATTTTATTTATTCTGCATTGATACATACCTGTTTTTCACTAGACACTTTTAACAAGAAGAGCGGCTAAGATTGACTTTTTTATTGGACTTTCCATTGAATTTTTTAAAATGTTTTATTTAGCATTAAATTATTTTGCACATACTAAAATGAAAACACTTGAAATTTTTCAGTGTGAACATCACTGTTAACGTGGTTGATAAGTTGAGTCTTACAGCGGTTGACCTTTCCTCATTTATATTCATATCTTCACATTTCGCTTGCTCCTTCTTAGCTTGGAGTTTTAATCATATGATTTATTGGAGTCAGATTTTTTTTCTGTTAATATTGTAAAAAAACAGAATAAAGCTACATATGTAAAACCTGCCAAAAAATTAAGAGCTGAATCATTAAAATAATGCACACATAATTTGTATCTCAAACTTGACGTCCGCAGTGCTAATCCATCTCCAAGCTAAAAGCATTTTTTCTTGCTTTCTAGCAATTGCAGTGTAAGAGACTAAGCCAACGACTGACATCAGCAGTGTCTGAGAAACACTTTGATACTCCTGAGGCAGTTGAGAAGATATGTTGTTATAAAGAAAGTCAAACCAATTTAAAGCTTTGCTGAGAGTGTTACTCCAGTGCTATTTTACCACTGAATGCTAAAGGTTTCACCCGTACTTTGAAAAAACATTCTTATTAATGACACTGGTGTCCTGTTACTCATGCACACTTCATAGCACTGTCTGAGGCATCGTGAAACAGCCTAGAAAGGTTAGGAACAGATGGTAGGTGAATGTGAGATTGATGGTTTGGAAGAGGGATAAAAAAGCAGTGTGTGTCAAATATAAACAACCCTTTATGAACAGTGGGCCTGCAGCAGTCCTTTGCAGTGCCATCCTGAAATTCCTTTTAGGAAGTTTCACACTGATCTGCAGTCGGTGTCGATGTAGTCGATGTAACTGTCACGACTCTTATGACTCTTGTGTGACCTCGATAAATCACATCACAGCAGCTCTTATGTGACATCGGTGTGTGAACACCTGGGAACTCCCCAACATGTCCATACCAAATGGATACATCTGTAAGTACATCTTTTACACTCTGTTTCATCCTTCTGTTCAAATGAAAACAGCTTTCAAAGTTGTAGTGCATCCAAAGAAAATAGCGTCTGAAAAATGTGTCTAAAGTAAGATGCCCACCGGCCATGGTAAAGCTTTTTTTTTTCTTTGATATGTGAGGAAGAGGAAAGATAACATATAAAATGGTCACAATTCGTGTTGCTCTGTGACAGGGCATTAATCTAACCCATTAGTCCAATCTGCTTCCAAAATAAATACAGTACATTTAGAGAAGAGGGAATCTTACCAGGCGTGGCTGCACAGTAGAGGGAGGGTAGTTTGTCTATTCGAATAACAGCAAAAAGTACCAGATGGTGATGATATTAAAGGCCATAAAGTTATAGGTAGCAGCACATTTTATGTCCTTTTTGTTAACCTTGCTTTCAAAGCCTTTGCACACAGAAGGTAGCTGACAAGTAGATGCATTCACATACAAAGTGGTGTACAGTAGCTGTGAAAAGTGCAGAGGAATAGAAAAACATGTTGCAATGTAGAAGGGTCCAGTAATGGAAGTGGTGCAGAAAACTCTAAAATCAGTTTTTTTGCATGGTTGCATCAGGTTTAACATGATGTGGACTGTAAAAATTAATACAAAAAATAATGCTAATCATCTAATATAAAAAAAATCAATGCATTTTGGGTTATTTGCTATAGAACTGAAATATTTAAATCAGTGTTTAGTTAGACTACTGGTTTTCAAGTCACTTGTGCCCGGATTCAAATAACTTTATGTAACAAAATAAATATAGAAAACTGAAAGGAGCTGAGGTATTGGTGGAATCATTTCATTCAAATTAAACTTGTATTTTTATTTCATGTTCAGGGAATGCTAAACTCCCTCTAAGTCAACCCCTTATCTCTGACACCTGAGACCAGTTTGAATTATGTTCTCAAAAACTGGAACTGATCTTTAAGTACACATTTTCCCCTCGTGTGAAAAGCTATTTTTGCCTTTATAGCATGCTGCCCTCCTCCTGTTACAGTATCATGAATCATGCATAAAGGATATTTTTAAAACTTTGTATGAATCTAAATACAATTATATATAAAAAATACTATATGAAAATAAAATTATTCATATTATTTAAAAAATGAAAAAATAAATGCCATACTTCTTAGCATCTGTTGTGCATAAGACCAATGTCCATGAAAAAAACATATTCAATGTGATTTACTGGTGATTTGGATGAGGCGCAACATGGTCTAATCTAAAAGTCCCCTATGGGGTAGTAGGATGGGTGTGTCTAAAACTGAGCACATGCACTTTGAGGCAAAGTTATCACCACGCCATCTGTAGTCTCTCCACAGGAACATAACCAGCATCATTTATTGCACATATGATTACTAGTTGGCATGTTTTTTTTCCTTTTTTCTTCTTTATTTCTTTTTTTACAAGCCATCTGCTCGGCAAAGGTGATAAGGGATTTCTGAAATTGAATACTGTACCATATTGATTCTCAACTTCAACACATCAATATCCATTCTTGGCTCCTGTTTGCATCTTAATTGTGTGATGTAAAACTATTAACTCCAGAAGTGTCCAGCCCAATACTTACACAGTAAAATAAACACACACATGTACACACACATACATACATACATACATACATACATACATACATACATACATACA
>JABUIW010000124.1:8335438-8379690 GCA_013363375.1 Menidia beryllina | reverse complement strand
TCTATCTATCTATCTATCTATCTATCTATCTATCTATCTATCTATCTGACCACACAGTCAGTGTAGAATCAGAGTGTCTTTATATATGTACAATTGAAAAACAAGTGAATGTGTGTTTTTGATCATTTACAATTACATTACATTTGTATTATGTTAAATTGTGTTTTCTGTGGTACATTTACAAAAACAGCTTTATCTTTGTTTATTTTATTTTGTCTCTAAAGCAGCAAAATGTGTGTATTCCACATTATAGCTGATATCTAGTGAGTTACTACACATTTGAGTTCATGACTTAATCTCTTTAAATATATTTTTGCCTAAAAAGCAGTATAACTTATAGATAATGAAAACCTAAGGATATATCTGGTGTTGAAAGCTAAATGAGGAGCATAAAGGCTTCAGTCAGCGTATTGAAATTAACCAATCTGTGAAATGTTCTGCTGTGAAAGTGTAGATATCTACTTGGTGGTCAGATATACAGTATAATAGAGACACTAACTTTGGTGGATGAAACCCCAGATTTTACAAAAAACAACCTTTACAGCTACTTCTGTTGCCCAGCAACTGCCCTTATTTCATCATGGAGATGTGGTACTTTGTAAATATTAATTTCCAGCTGCTTTTTCTTTTTTGTGTGAGATAAAAGCTTTTAATTTTGAATGTCAAAGTTAATGACGACATATTTGAATGGCAAAGTTAGAATGTCATATGTATTTTGCCTATCAATTTCCAGAATACAATTAATATTTTTTGCTGGATGTCTCTATGGAATGAACAAAAACTATTTATTTTGCAATTAATTAACTATTCTGGTCCTTATTTACGAAAGAAAACTGCAAAAGAAAAGGTGAATGCAGTGGCCCATATTATTACAACTTCTTACTTTTATTTGTAGGGAAAATATCAATGATCATTATCCAATTAATGCACATATCTCTAAAAAATTGCACTTTATTTGCCAGCAGCAAGCCAGCTTTTCGTTGGGGAGATGTAGATAGATAAAGAAACATCTGTCACAACAAATATGTCAAACTATTGACATGCTTTTGAGAAAGGTCAGAAGGTTATCTCTCCACTGATTTACCCTACTCAGTGGTAGTAAGACAGCTGAGGTACAAGCAGCGTGTGAAATAAGGGCTAAACAAATTCAGACATAATTGACACACAAGGGTGTAGGTTCAGTGGAGAGACAGGGCATAGCTCTCCAGGCATTGAATAAGTAAATGAGTATCAGGTCTAATGTCAACCAAAAATTATTCAAATAAATTATATACTCTATTTATAACAACTGCAAACATTAACAATCCTCATTCACATATTTACAGTGCTTCAGCCCCCCCAAAATTTTACATTTACAATACAGTGATTAATGACTGTTCGGATTGTTAATTAATTATTTTGGCCATGTCCACTGTCATGTTTTCTTCTTAGATTTTTTAGTCTAGTTTATAATGTTGCATTGTAATAAATTTCTTTCTTTAATAAACTAAATCTTCAATTTAATAATAACTATTACCAATGTTAACAGACAGGTGTGATGAACTCTAAAAGATTTAGGGTTTTGCTAAAACCATCAAACAGCTGCCTCTATACGTCTACCTTTTCTGCTGTAGCCAAAGCATTTTGACAGCACAAAGTTAAAGTTTGACAGCTACCGAACCCCCTCTGTAAGTCTTGACAGGAGACTGCTAGTTCTGTTTTTGAACCCAGTTATTTTAGCTATTTTTGCAATGAAGAGTGGTAAATTTTCCACATCTCATGGCTATTTCCAAGCCTGCTTTAAATCTGGTTTATCGGATCAATTTGTCAGGACAAATTTCGTTATGACGATGGAGGGGAGAACAATAAAAGAAGATGAGCTGCATAAAAAAGAGTGGTGGAACCAATCTGAAGGCATGTTTGGTCCACTTCTGTCAGGATTAAGGGCTTAAATTAAACATACCGGCATTCCAGCTGAAAAAAGCACCTGGTAAGCTCTGAGGCAAACATCGCATAAGCCTGTGTGGTGCTGGGATAAACAGGTAAAAGCCATTCAGAGACACGCTCTAAACATGGCATGAGAGGCGCATCAGAAATAGACCAGTCCAGCTGAACAGGAGAGGAGTTTGCTTCCAAGCCAAGTACTCTGTGGAGAATGGAAGGTGGGTGGGGTGGGGGATATGAATAGCTTGGAAACTTCCCTAATCTCCAAAACAGAATTCCAAGATAAGTTTGTGAGTTGGACACATATTGCTCCTTCCTAGAAAGAAAGGATGAAAACTGTGATCCGTATTATCAGTACTTTTGTGTAAACTTTGAAGACAGGTGAAATTAACATAAAACTAACTGTTTTTTTTTTAACATACGCTTCTCAGAATTCAGTAATAATTTACTATCACTACTTTGTATGCTTTCGATACATAAAAAAGAGATTGGGTGTTTTCAAGAAACAAAAATAAATAAAGGTAGGGATGTGAGTTCATATCAGATTAAAAACAAAAACAAAACCAATACTAGTTCTATTTTTTTTTTCAAAAGGACTTGAGATAACATGACTGTCTGATAAATACATGATAATACATGATAAATAATGCTTACTTGTTTGAGTCAGTGCTATTGTTACCCTGAGTGCTGACATTCAAAGCTTGGCTTAACTGATGTGTACCTTTTTTCATTGTTAAATGACAAAGGTCGCTTCTATATATAGCTGTCTGTATCAAAGATGAAATTCTGTTCCCTTGAGGACTTTTTCACATATATGTATGTGCTATAGTCCTGTGACCAATGAGCATATGTGCATCTCATCAACAAGGTAACAAATTTGCACTTTTTATCAATTGTGTCCATGTTTATGTTTTTTTTTAAATATCATTGGAGATATTAAAAGAATTCTCACCCAAAATGTGTTCTGAATACAAGTTCTTATAAGTTCCATTCAACGTTCAACGTTCCCCCAATTTCATACAAAGCACCTCTTTATCATGTTGTAAACTTATTGTGTTTTGATTAATTCAAAATTGCTTGCTTTGCTTCAGTAGAGTGTGAAATGCACTTTCCCTTTTGTAGATTTTCAATTTCTATTATTGTAAATGGGGGGTGGGGGGTGGGGGGGTAGTTTGAGATGGGCAAAGAGAATGAACACATGGGTGTCTGGTGTAATTAAGGAACTGAAGTATTAGAACAGGCAGTGCTTTCACCAGCTCTAATTTATCAAACATGGTCTTAATTAAATTGTTTACACAGATGTCTGCAAGCTGGTTCCTCCAACAGTCATTCTACTTTTACAACACAATGTTATTCAACTGGGATGAAATGAAAAGTTTTCTGTGCTGCTCATTACATTCCATAGGGCAGCATAAAACAAATGAATTCCTATTTTAGATTAGCTAATTCAAACAAGTGCTCTTTAGATATTGCCTTGCATAATGCATTTATCTTTGGGCATTAAATACTTCACTGTCATCACAAAGTCCTATCACTTTAGCTAGATGCTAAAGTTATTTTCATCAAATTGATTAAGCTTTTTTTTTCACCAAGATTTGAATATTGAAAGAAAGCAGCTAGCCCTTCGTGGGACAAATACAATTTTCTGGATTTGCTACATGTGGGACAGTGTAACTGACACTTCAGACAGAGGAAAGGACTTAATTCCGCTTCCTATTTTAGCCAGTTAACTAAACACAGGTCTTTAAAGTGAGAGTCACTCCCTGCCAGGGCCGTACAAAGAATGTAGCTGCTGTCTCTATCACTCTCTTTTATTAGCCCAGACCAGACCAGTGGTCTGCCGGTTCCCATTCCTGGTGTTATCTCAAGGATTAAGGACTTGCAGCCTTTGACCATCCTCTCTTGTGATTGCGCACAGACAAACAAACACTCAACAAAAATAGGCATACACGCACACACTGCTCAGTATTTTTTCCTTCAGCAGTCGAAGGCTGTTGGGGTGAGATGGGCTGTCCCCCATCAGTTATACTTACCTTTTAAAAACTTTGTCCCTTGGTAATTTAAAAGACTGTCAGGAGTAAGATTATTTATTTTTATATTTTCAATCAGGTAAAGACTGACTTGTAACACACAGAAGACAATGAATAGGACATCGTAGTATTTTTAGTAAAATGTTATTGCAAAAATATTACACATGAATATAACACATTGGTAATTACTTGTTTAATTGCATTATTGTTGCATGAGGAGCCAATCAAAATTTTAGTACAGTCACAGCTGGTTAAACGCACCACCTCAATCCAGACAACCACTGATTAAATTACCAATGTCTTATGACTAATTTAACTTTTAACTTTAAATTGAGCGGATTTGAATGTGCCAAAGGGCACATTTATATGATGTATATGAATCATATTCCGGCATTATTCCCTACCCCTCAGTATATGATGATGTTGACAGGCTTCTGATAAATGGATACTTGCTGCTCAATAGTTTAATAATTTCAAGGCATACCAATCAGGGTATGTCATAAACTGAACTAAAAGAACACTATAAGGATTATGGATTAGACATACAAATATACTTTTTAAGACTTAGTCTTATCTCTAGGAGGTGGATTCAAGTTAATCTTTTTCCACAGAAGGTACAAAATAATGTTCATTATCTTTGTAGTCATAACTAGTATCACATTTTTTACAACCTAAATAAAACAAATTAAAGTAGATCAAGTACAAGCATCATAATGAATCATTAGTTATATGTAATTTGTGATGGTAAAATGTTAAATTAAATGACTTTTTGGCAGGGTTTAAAGACTTGAGAAAGTACCTATTGTTTTGACCACAGATGTTGAATAGTGGTATTTACTGAGCTAACCATGTACTTCTCGGAACCTTGTCTGAAAACTGTTGATGACAATGAGAATAGACCTATCCTTCTGTGGCCCATTCAACCAGAACCATATACAGACAAGAGACACTTTGACACTTTTTTGTTTCTCTGAGGCATGAATGTTCCCATGCCAGCAGGCACGTACACGGCGAAAGACTACAAATTAGCTGTCACTTTTACTAGCCGTATGACCTCAAAAGCAAAGAAAGAGGAGATAATGATCTTAGGCTAAGGACGGCTTTACTGACACACAGTCCCACACACATGCGTGCACACATAAACTACTCTACTCAAGGACTTCAGGCTCTAGACTGACGGATCAAGAGGGACTGGCAGGAAGACAGTGAAGGGTAAATGTGATTATCGCATGACAGGCTTTAGCTTTTTTTAAACAGAGTTGATAAACTGTGAAACATGCATAAAATTAAAGTTGCTCTGATTAAAATTGTGTCACAGACCTGCACATCCTATATGCACTCTCTTCCATAAATGAAATTAACATTTTGTTGGCTAATTTATCATTCACTGAATAGAATTACAGAGGAGTCATCCCAATGAAGTCAAGTGACATTATGTATTTATAAACGACACTTTGTGGAATTACTTTCCCTGTTTTCTATTACATTTTTTAAGGTGTTCCATTTTTGTGAGGCATAACCTTAAATTGGCACATCTGAATCACATAGGATGCTGACAGGGAGGTGTTCTACATATATGTCAAATGAGCAAGCTCTAGTTCAGTCGATTCCGTTCATGATACATTCCCAGAAAGCGGTGATTTAATCTAGTTACCAACCAACATCTTGCCTCGGTACATGACTGGCATGTTAAAATGTCTGTCACCGATGAATACGGCCATCTCTATCCACCTTCCATTGTCTATACCACTAATTCCCAGTAGGGTCATGGGAGGATAGGGGGGTGCTTGGGGTACACCCTGCAGAGATGCCAGTCCATTACAGAAACAAACCCACACACATCATTTTCTTAAATCAGACATACAAATCTGTGCACCATCTCAATTGGCATCAATTAAAGGCTGTGACTCAGGCCCACAAACTCAGATAATGAAATGCTGGGAACAGAACACAAAGAGACTTCATTGACAACTCTGAGAAATTGTAATGTACAACACTTAAGGACAATCCCAAGCCGCGTGTCCAAACATCAAAAGCAGCATTTACCAAAGATATGAGCTGCCTCCCCGTGATCTGCCTGTACATCTGCCAGAGACTAGCTCCTCACAAAGAGTGGCTGTGGATACCTGACTTGAAGAAGAACACCATTTTCCCCTTCCTGTATATTATGACCTCAAGAAGTGTACCAGGACTTTTCCAGACATTGACTCACTGATCATCCTCAGCAGATATATAGCAAGGCCAGCAAGGATCCAGCACCTAAAAGGTAACCATGAAGATACCGCAAAAAATTAATCCACGACCAAGAACATACAATGGGTATCACGGGTCCTGAAAGGTCATCAACGCTTATACTCTCCCAGTCATTAGATAAACTGCTTGTATAACAGATTAACCAGAAGATTATGTTTGAAAAAAATTAAAAAACACTGAAAATTCATGAAGGGTTCACCCTAAGTTCAATGTACTAAGATTATCCAAGAATGGGGGGGGGGGGAGATCAGGGACCAGTGAATATGAGAGCCACATTGAATGAGGATGAGTTGGAAGAGATCCGTGTTAGTTCGTTTTCGTTTTCCTGGTTTCTGATCAGGAAACTGAGGAACTGATAGTGAGAAAGACAAGGAGCAAAAGCAAAAAACAGTAACAGTAAGAACTTAGCAACAAAAAATGATTAACTAAGAATAAAATACTAGAAGCAAACGATAACCAATCCACTGAACATGAAACAACCAAAACCACAGAAAAAGTGAAAAAGGTGAAAAAACAGAAGTAATCAAAACCAAGAACCATTGACATGATATAATTCCAAAAAAGGGGAAAAATATGTAAAAACATGACACATGTTCATCAATGGACACACAAGCTATTGTTTTCAAATTAAAAGAAAGGAATGAGCCAGAGAGCCGGGAAACCTATACTAGTTATTTTGGTTATTCCCTCATGGACTGATCTCTGGCTATACACTAATCCCTTTGTCTATCAGAGAGTCAGAACATTTGGCCAGCTAATGCAACTGGACCCTCACTAATGACAGCAAATAGCTCTGGCGGCCAGATGACAGCAGCTGAGAACAATACTTGATCTTGACATCACTTGCGAAGAGAATCTATTTTGGGTTTCTTCCTTAAATAGTGTGCTGTTTCAACCTGCTATCTAACTCCCTAGATAAAGCAGATATAAAAACTTGGGAAGAGGTGGTTCTCTGTGTGCTTTGGAGTACTTTCCTCTCTGCTCAGACACTTGATCAGTTCTCTGCAAGTACCTGCTCACCTGTGAAGTCATTGAAAACATGCCACCCAAGAAGATTGAGCCGAAGAAACCGGAACCGAAAAAGCCAGAGCCAAAGAAAGATGCTGCCCCAGCTGCCAAACCAGCTCCAACACCAGAACCACTGCCCGAGCCAATCAAAGAGCCGGAGTTTGACCCTAAAAGTATCACACTTGAGTACACAGCTGACCAGATTGAAGAGTTTAAGGAGGCCTTCAACTTGTTTGACCGCACTCCAACGGGAGAAATGAAGATTACATATGCTCAATGTGGGGATGTTATGCGGGCTCTTGGCCAAAACCCCACCAATGCAGATGTGCTGAAAGTGCTTGGGAAACCACGTCCCGAGGACATGAGCACTAAATTGGTGGACTTTGAGACTTTCTTGCCAATGCTTCAACACATCTCCCGTGCAAAAGATCAGGGCAACTTTGAAGATTTTGTAGAAGGGCTCAGGGTTTTTGACAAGGAAGGCAATGGCACCATCATGGGAGCAGAGCTGCGTCATGTGCTGGCAACACTTGGAGAGAGGATGACAGAAGATGAAGTGGACCGATTGATGGCTGGACAGGAGGATGCCAATGGATGTATCAATTATGCATCCTTTGTAAAGCACATTCTTTCTGGTTAAGGACAATCAGCCTCAAAGACTTAACTTTGCATCTGTTGTCTAAACCTACCATGTTCGTGTCTGTTTGAAGGTGAGGATGTAATCAAAGGGAACTTATTTTGTGTTGAAGGCAGTTATTTGTGTTGAGAAGTGTTTGTTTTAAGACCTATCGCCTAATCTGAATGAAGACACATTGATTAATAAATGAAGTGTGATTACCAACTGACCAAACGTCGATTCAATGTACATTCTAACTGGAGGAGAATATGATGATCCAGCCACAATTTTCCATGAAAGGATTTTACATATATTAAAATTTCCACTCTGACTGTGTTGCAGTGATAAGGCAAAATTATTGTCCTGAAAAAGGATACAAGAGAAAACAGCCTTGGTTCTAAAATAAGTCTGCTTTGCTTCCATTATACCTAAAACAAAGGGGTCTCTATGCATGCTCTTGTCTTTGTATTTATGGATCAGTCGCTGTAATTCAACATGTATTTACACAGACTCGCATCCTTTTAACTATAGCACAGGTACACCAAGCAAAACCCCTCTTATAGTAAATGCACAAGTTCTCGTGGCTTTGTAAAGAATAAAGCAAAGTCAGGCAAAGGTAAAGGTAAAAATTATAATAATATAAGGAATGCTTAGAGTCTTTCAGCATTGTATCAAGTATTCAAGAATCTTTTTTAAATAAATCGTAAAACATAAATTATGACAAGATGTAGAAGTCCTGCTGGAATAAATCATGAAAGTAACTTTCAGATATGCCTAATTGACTTTTGTTGAGAAATTTATGGATAAACATGTCTTTACAAGCCTGGATGTGCGATACAGATTTATAATCTATCCCTGGTGTGTGAAGGAGTAGAAAGATGCAACTAAATAGGCAAGAATGGCACTTAACTCTATGCAGCTGTCAAGTGGATGCAGAAGAGGTTTTAAATGCGCTGGGCACCCAGCTCCATAACCAGTTGAGAGCCAGCCAGTAATTTAGACCCATCATGATTAATCAGCAGCTGTTAGCTTTAAAGTCCATTGTTAAATATGTAAGCTCCTGGCTGGGTGAACCTTACAGCCTGTATTTCTATGCTTTATAGTTAAATATTAGTGTCAGGACGGTAACGCTCCTGGCATAATTTTTGCAACCTTGGTTTTTTGCCACTGTTGGAGTTTAAGAGTGCAGTATTTTAAAATGTCATCAATACAAACTGCTCACCGTATGACTCGAGCAGCCCAGGTGGTGCATAAAACACCACGATAGACAAAAACACTCAAAGTAAAAATATAAGGGAGCAGTGTTTTTGCTTAAATTATAACCTTAATTTGCAGTAGCATTTTGTTCCAAGCTGTTATTTTCAAGGTAATCCTTGACAGCATCTTATTGGCTTTATTCAAATCATGAAAACACCAGTTGATGTCATAATTGTTTTGGGGGCTTTTTCTGCCAATAATGTGTCATATTAAAGACATGAATTATCTTTGAAAGCGATAATAACAAAATGTGTAGATGGTACTATGTAGATGGTAACCAGGGCTCCTGTTAATAACAAATAGGGGATACGAACATCTATGTGTGCTTTCCCTGCAATATTGTGAGACTGATCATGTTTCCGTGGCTCAGAAACAGTTTTGGTCAGTGGTCACATATTACCATGGGAGTATAGACAATGACAAATGGTAACCTGGATTATAAAACAACCTGAAGTCTAATAAGGTATACCAAGGTCGACATTGGCAAGCCTTGTTTATTGGCGACCCATAGTTCTTTACAGGTAGCAACAAATTCCCTGCTATTAAGAATAGATGAACTAATTTCCTTTTGCAAGAACTCCGACTGTTTTTTTATTTATAGGGGCTGACCTATTTTACAGTAAATAAGGGCTGATATCCTGTGAGTTTCTTTCATACATGACAAAAAGCAGTCGTATCTTTCATTCAAGCTGTGAACCTTTATTGATGTCTCAAATGTGATGAAACTGCTAAATATCCTGAGCAGGAACCAATTATTTTCTTCTAGTTTAGATCACTGCTTCAGACAACCTGGGAAAACTGAAATAAGCATTGATCAGTTGGATCTGCAGGACATTTTTCTGAACTCTTCATCAATAGTTTTACAGGTCACTCTAAAGTTGTTGGTGCTTTCTTAGCAAATCAGTTTTGACTTGCAAATGAAAGCTATTCAAATCAATATTGTTAATTCTCCTTCGATTTGCAGCATCAACCATTTGCATGGACAGCTTTGTTCAGATAGCTTCCAAAGCTTCTATGATTTCTATAGAAGCCAGTGACATCTGAATTTGATGTGCATAAGTAGCATGCTTCTTATAATCAGATAATTACACACTTCAATAATATGTGTTTCATGTCCACTCAGAACTGTTAAGTTATCACACCGATGCTGTTATTTCTTTTTATTCTTGCCACCAAATTTTGTCTGGACTGACTATTTTGTAAAAATTAAAGCTATGTACCCTTCTGCAGTTAATGAGCTCTTTAAAAAAACATCTTGATATCACCTGAGGCGAGAGCAAATGAAATCTGTCTTTTGCAATCTGCTGTTTTCATGCCACCTTTTGATTTCTGCAACACAGGGATGGTAAAAAAAAAAAAAAAAACGGGTAAAAGTTGTAACACATAATAGGAACTTGCCTTTGACGCACATCAAATTACTACACAGTCTCCAGGCCATTTGTGAAAATCTTAGAAAATGAAACGCATTGATTTCTGTTCTTTCACCCAACACTCTGCTTTTAGTGTGTACATGATCACAAAAATGACTGGTTATGAAACAGAGTTTTTTTGTTTGTTGTGGTGAAACCTTTATGGAAAAAATGTTAATCAGTTGGAAAGGTTAACACTAGATATGCTATATCTAAGGACTTGAGGTTTCAGTGCTGGTTAAAGAACTGACTAAACGTGTGTTTTTAAGAGTTAATTGCTAATCTACAGCATCATCTTTTATTCTACTTCTCTGCTTTTTTTCTTTATATATATATACATATATATATATATATATATATATGACAACTGAGGCTATTGTGATATTATTCAAATTTTTAATAGAACCTCAAATCTAAACAGATGTTTTTTGTCATTAATTATCATTCAATCAAAACACATTCAATCCAGCAATCGATTCTCCTTCACTCTGTGGAGCATAACAACTAGATCAAACACAGCTCCAAGAGCAATAATCATGGATGTTTGAACTTGATTTACTTAAAACATTTATTTTGTATAATATGTTTTCATTTAAGAAGGAAACAGGAGTGTTGGCACTGTTCTGAAAAATTTCCATATAGAAAGAAACTATTTTTCATTTATGACATTTAGATTAACACACTGTATTTATACAAAGTCAGATTTCCCATAAGACTGAATGAAACCTTCTATTTCATGTGGACTGAAAGCATCCCCCGATGATTTTGCTGAAAACTTTGTTGATTTTGAAAACTGAAACCACGAATGGAAACCAGTGATTGGATTATTCTATTTTCCATCAACATAACAACATAGTTGCAACATGTTCGGCTTTTGAGAAACACCAAATACACAGTCAATCCTGAGGGTGTGTACACTTGACATCTGGAAGTAATTTTGGGATAAAGTGATACAAGCTTACCTAGAAAGTCATAATTAGATTTTATCCTAAGTAAGAGATAATAAATCGTGAATAAATACATGGTTCCTGCTTCTGTTCTTTCTCAGTAATCTTTTGTACAGTGACTTGGAATTGTCGCAAAATTCAACATTTCCCTGACAGATATTATTTTTTATGTTTTATACCTCATATTTTATATCAAAGTTATGGTGTCATCTGTCAGATTTGTGACTGTAAGTCAAGTCACCAAGAGAACATTTTTTGCCCTTGTCTGGTACCTTCTTGCCATTATATCTTTAAAATGTATTAGGATGCTTAATGAGCCTGAGTGCCATCATGTTGGCTCAGTGTACCACTATTAATTTTAATACCACACTGAATGCCTTAAGCGTGAAAGCCCCGTTAAATGGTGTAGATGGTTATTGTGGCAAAGAGTTAATGTCTTCTCTTATCTTATCTCTCTTTAGTCCCGAACACTTGGTGGAATACCAAAATAAGAAACAGACCTACAAGTATGGTAGCAAATTATTAGGCCCTGATTCAAGGCATTGATTCTTTTTAAATGTTTTTTTATGTTGTTATAAGCCCAGAAGCAGCCCGAGAGAAGTTCAAGCACAGGTCATAAAGTTCCCTTTTTGTATCCTTATACCAAACGTAAGAAGAACAACAGCTGGGTGGAAATACGGTAAAGAAAACAATATTACAGAAGGGTCTCTCTTTATTTTATTATTTCACATGATCATACTAAACAAGGCCCATAGTATCTCATAGCAGTAAAGTCCTCTTCACATTGCATCATATGTGTCAAATTAGCTATCTAAAATTCTTCTGTTGGTTTACAAACCCCGCCGGACTGCCCCTGCCAGTAAATGTGACTGTTTATGGTTGTCATCAGCCCCTTGTCTGATGACCGCTGGGATAGCCCTAGTCCCCGGACCCTTACTGGGAGCATAGATTGATGGTATTTACCAGCAGAATGCAGCGGGAGGTTAGCACATGGTAGGTAAAATAATCTTTGTGTTTGCTGCTGTTGTATTTAAAGTTGGTTTAAAATCCAAAATTCACAAAGCATAGGCAAGAGGCATTTGCAAGCTTAAGACTACTTTGTTTTAACAACAGCGGTAACATGCAAGAATGGACAGAGCTAAAGAGCAAAAAAGAAACTGTAGGATAGAAATATTTCCGTCATTTATACAAATCTGCTTCAAGGCTTTTGAGTATGATGAGATAAATAACAAGAAGAAGCAAAAGCAGGGAATAGATTTTTTTATTTATTTAATTTCAGAATGGATACAAATCAAGTTTTTCTGTATTCACGGATATGCAGATATTTAATGCCACGTTGTATCTTCTAAAATGTGTCATTTTTTCCATTTGGAAACATGTACAGAACATCGCTGAAGTATCACACACATTGGAAAATATGTTAAAGCCCTGTACCCTTAATATCCATGTCAACCACGGTGAATTAAGTCCTTTGGATATGTTGTGCTGATGTTTTGCATCTCTAGAGGGGAGCACTTAATGTAAATCTGTTTCCTCGCATCTTGACTGCTCTAGACAGAGTTCTCCTGATTTTTTGCTTTCACTGAGAAATTATTGTAGGGATTACAGACACAGCCCCTGGCCCAAACATCTAAGACGAACTAAGAGGAAAAAGTTTCTCACATTTCTCAATAAATATTACATATTTATTGAACTTCAAGCATGGTTTAATTTTTCACAGTGAACTTGAATATATATATATATATATATATATAAAGTATATCATATATATATATATATATATATATATATATTTAGATATAGTTTTTTTTCAATTAAATACATTTTTTTCCGTTAAGGTGTTTGCTCACTTTGATGCATAGGTGCATATCTTTAGTCTCTGGTTGTGCATTTGACTCCAAACAACGTGATAACTGAATCTATGCATGATAATTAAAGGAGAGCAGTTAAACAAATTACAGTGTTTTTCATCAAGGAGGAATCAATCAATCCACTGAAGCATCTAGAATTCCTTACTACAAAAGATATGCAGACATTCTCTTGTATCTTACACAATAAACTATTGTTCTTCAATATGATTTTATGAATATCAAAAATAGTTATAGCTAAAAAGATAGTCAAAAAGTCTTAAAGGTCATTTTTAAAAATAATGACACCAGTTTCAAAGTATATCATCTTGAGTCCCCAAACATAAGTACAACACACATACAAACATACAACATAATGTGTTTACAGTTACTGAGAAGGACAGCAGGTAAGTCAGAATGGACCCATAATGTCTGGCTTTCAGATACATCTGGTCAAAAATGACATTTAATTTTGGCTGGCCAAGTTGCTTTGCTCCCATTTTATGAATAGTCTTGACTCAATGCAATTTCTCTCAAAAGCAGGAAAGATAATGGCATACTTCAACTTACTCAAGACTCTGGTAAGCTTTTCTCTGTTAAATGAACTTCAAACTCAATAGAATTCTTTAAAGGTATTTCAGGATTCATGCTGAACATCTTGTGTTTTCACTGGAGGCAAACCCATCCTGCCTATTCCTACACCTCATTTGAAACTTAATACATTTTGACTAAAATGTATAAAAAAAGAGATATTGTACATCGTATTAGGCTGTTTTAAGTCTTTAAGTGAATTATTTAAATGTGCACAGATGCTCGCTCTGCTATCTTCCTATGCAATGTATATTGAATCGATCAGCTTTGAAATAATACCTTGAAGCATTTTTTATAGATCCAATGGAGAACCGAGTGTGTGCCTCTGAACAAGTCTTCTTTAATAATTCAGAGGTATGTATATTTCAACACCTTCTCATTCATTTGGTGAGAGTTTCATTTATTTCACGTCAAGTTAAAACATAAATGAAGCTGACACGACCATTGTGATTGTACCCGCTGATCAGGATTATAGTGCAGCCGCATATCATTCGACTTCCTATGTGATAAGCACTACTGTTTATGAGACGGAATCATTTGTCTTTAACTGTTTACTGGTGTGACAGTACTTTCTGATAATGAAAAGAGCTGTTCTGTCTGGATGCGAATGTCTGGATGGGTTCTCAACACAGACAGAAAGTAATAGTTCCATATATTCTAACTGATAGATTGTCTGCTATGAGCCATGACAGGTTGGTTATGGATAGATGTGGACAGTGAGATGAGAACCAATTGATCAAACTAATGCTCAAAATGGATCTCTCAATCTTTTTTTCTTTTTTTTTTTTTGCTAAAGATGTGTGAAGAGAAAATAGCAGAAAAGAAAAGACACCTTCAAAATGGGCCAGTCAGACCATGTCTAGTTTGTGATGTGGAAAAGTGACTGTACGAGTGGTAGATGGAAGGCTTATCCAATAGAACAGCAAGCTAATCAGAGCGAGGGGTCACTGCAGCTTGTGATATTGAGCACTACAGACCATTGTTCTCAGTGAGAAGGCTAGAAGTCATCATTTATCAAAGGCTGCAAACAAAAGAGCCAAACAACTTTACACCTTAGTGTTGTGGTGGACCTTACTTTGCTCTCAAGTATTTTTTTTAATGTAAAATAATCTTCTTTCGTAAAAATCAACTTTATGAAGACTGACACTGAATGAGATCAATATTCAATTCACGATTTGTATAAATCTAAGGAATGAAAACTGTGTAGTAAAAAACAACAACGCTTTTATTTCTGGCCTATTTATGTTACTTATCTGTTGCCTGGCACTTTATATTTCTGTATTGACAGGAGTTTTTAAAGTCAGACTTTCAGTGACCACCTGGTTATAAATGATCCTCCTAGCTTTCAGTTAATCAAATTCTGTTAATTGTTAAACAGTTCTACAAAGGTAGCTAGTCCTGGGTCTGTCTGAGGTTTCCTCCTTTAATAACATGTTCAGTACCAGAAATAGCTGAACTATCTCCCTGCAGAAGGGCAGCGACTCTCGTCTGTTGTTCTTTCAGGCAGCCTCTTCATATCGGTGAAATTTGCATCATCATCAAAATCTTACTTGTCAATCTCTTGCTTTGTTCTACCTATATGATTAAAAAAGGCGGGAGGAAGTGATCAGCCATTCCAATCTGGAGAGGGTATTCGCCCCCATTTCAGACTGAGGTTAGGGCTGTTTTTGTAAGATGAAAAGTAAACCTTCCTGACATTATCTCCGATCTAAAGGTAATATTACTATGTTTTAAGTCACATGCTTCTTCTTCTCGCATGGTCATTATTTGCAAGACCATAAATAGATTTGAATGCAGTCAGACTGGGTATTATTACCATCTTGGACCAAACCAATGATCATGGATGATTCATTACCATCCCCTTCTCTGCTAACGTTGGCAGAAGACACATAACTCCAAACATCTAATTCTAAAGAGACATTTTTATCTTAATATTCTCAATTTACATCCTATTTGGAGTTTAGTTGAAGGGAATCTAAAATAGATGTCGGAGGATTAATGAATTGAATCACAAGATATTATCAAGCCTAGTCCAGTTCAAAGATCTGGTAATTATAAAACCATAACCTTTGCCTTTTTTAATATCGTTTTGAAAATGTATTCCAATGGTGTCAATGTCCAAATTCTTATCTGAGGCAGACTGAACTATAACCAATCCTTTAATGTTTCCTTTTAAATTCATGGTGAGTTAGGTGAATACATCAAAAGTTGTAGTCTTCACCCTCTCAAAGGGAATGTGAGGTGCAATTAAACAATTTCAAGACTGGTTGAATTAAACCCTTTGATGGTATAATGTTGTGGTAATATTATTCTAATACGACAAATCATGATAACGTAATTGGACAAATATTTAAATATTTAATATACTACATTTACAAGGTGCATTATTCATACAATCAATCAATAACATGTACTGATGATAAATGTATGATAATGTACGCCTAGTAAAGAGAGGAAAGTGAAGGAGTATGGTGCTGCTAAAGCTGCAGTGACTGACATAAAAGTATTGCCAATCTGCTTTTTCTATGCATTGTGCTGTTTTTATTCAATCAAATTAAATAAATAAAGCCCTCTTTTGAGGAAATTTGAGGCAACACCCACTGATGATCTCATTAGGCTAAAAGGCATTTGACAAATTCAGGATCAGTAGACTGAGAAGCAGCACGGTATTTTCACAGCTATGTCCACCTAAGATCTCATCATCTTGATAGACTCCAGTAGATTTTGCAGTCCAGTGTTGTATTTGCGCTCCCAAACTTGATTTTGATAATTGATTGATAATGTCAAGAGTATGATTAAGTGTTATATGAGATGCCAATTCGATGCAATTTATGATTCTACCAAATTAAGAAAATCCACTTTGAGCTTTAAGTTATGAGATGTAATGTTACACTAAGCAATAATGATTAGAGATCGATAAATGGAGCCAACTATGATTGTACGTACATAAAAAGCCCTGATTTCAAAATGCCTTTTTCACCCATAAGGACTGATAAATAGATATGTAAATAATGGCAAGATAGACCTATCCATGTTAAGGTGAGGGGAATAAAATATAATTGCAGTATGATCTCTTTAATAGGTAGTGTCTTTGCCCATTTGGGCATGCGCATGACAAAAGCTCTTTAATACATTGACTTGTTCCAGGGTAAGAATTTCATTGCAGTGGCACCTTTTCTGCCTTTCCAAGACATATCTAACTGCCTCCCTATTACTTTCCCATTATACGCTGCCACTGTGTGGCATTTTAACAAAACCTTTGCTTCAGTGAGAAAACACGATGGCTCCCAATTGATAGCATGTTAAAAAGGTCACACATCCAAATAAATGCCAACAATGCCAAAGTATTTCCCTTCTATAAACACTCAAACAAAAAAGAGGCTTTGTGTGCACGTGGGGAGATCCCAGTCTTGTTGAAAGGACTTGATGTAATGAGAGCTTGGCCTTTAATTAAATAGTGCAGCATTGATTTTCTTTTTTTGTTTTTTTCTCTTTTGGCTACAGCTGAGTGGATCTGTAGCAGAAACTTAGCTTATTTATGACTTGGCATATTTTCCAAAATAATTAGATGCCTTTCAGAGAGTAATAAAATATGTACTGCTGTGACTGTAAAGAACAGAATCTCTGTTTAAAAAAAAAACATGATTATCAATTGTTTTTTGAAGAATATGTCAACAGCTGTGAATTCAAATGCAATTTATGTAATCATTCTGAAAGAATAAACAAAAAGTAAAAAATTAGAATGCACTTTACTTCAAGCCTCGTTGTGTTCCTTGAATTTTGCAAAGGTTAATGAATTTTGGTATAATCCTTTAAAGAGCTTGCCTTTGTGGAGATGTTGCTATGAATATGGTCTATTAGAAGGGGAAAAAAAGGTCTTAAATATTTTGATGGTGCAGTTATCCTCTCTAATGTTTGTATGTTTCTATTTATGTGTGCCCTACCCATTGTAAGCTTTAATCTTGCAATGGACATGGTTGTTAGAAACACACACAGAGGCTGACGCTTTGCTTTCTGCAGTGTTACAAACTCCTAATCTCCATGTTTTATGATTCTCTATTTTCTATATTTTTCGCATTTTTTACCACAACATTTTACCCCTGTCCCTGGATTAATTTATTTTCTTTTACCTTTCAATTGCCCTAAGGTGATGTCATACCAAAGTATCTTTTTAAGTACCGTAAGCTTCTGTAACAATATCATGAAGCCAAAAGCTCTCTAGAGCCCCGGTTAAATAAAAGAACCCTCAAGCTCCAGCCATACAATAAAAAACAGAGAGATCTTTGTACCACATTCTGGGTTACAGCTTGACTTGACTGATTAATTGCATTGCTGATCTCCTTGGTCTCCTTGATATTAGAAGAAAGTAATAAATGCTTATGCCTGTGGGTCTTCGGAGAGCTGTACAAGGCCAGACAGGAAAAATGGCTCGCAATGAGAATGCAGAGGCTCCTTCCCTCTGTTTATTGTGGTGAGTGTACCAGTGACCCCTGCAAGGTTTGGTATGGATAATTTATTTAGTAACCACAGTTTAAAAAAGATGAATGACTGTTGATAACAAATCAGACTATCACAATCTTGTGATACTGTTATTTTCCAGAAAAATGGATATCACTGCAGCTTACATACATGTAGTTCAAATACAGAACTCATGTATACCATTTTTTACTTTTTTCTTGTTTTTTGACTTTACGTCCCAAGATTCAGTTTGAAGGGACCATTTAGCTCTTTAACTTGAAGCATCTGTACAACTGATCTGATACAACTGAAATGTGACTGGTCCAGATGACCAACCTTTATAGAAATTAATTGAACACATTAATGCAGAGCGTCATCCTTTGAAAATGAACCAAAACACAGAAGAGCAGCTCAAAAGTGAAGCCAACTGATTCATTCAGCCTACATGCAAAGATATAAAACACAATTTCCACTCATTTATAGCACCGACAGCTGGCTGAGTGAGAGCTGCCCATTCACCAGTACCCTGAACAAGCACCTGGAAGACAAAAATTGCCAATTGATTGCTTTGAGCATGACAGTCTTTATTTCCTTCACTTTAGCTCAATTGATGAAGACATGGTAGGTTACAAAATTTGATTAAATACATTATGACCGATTAATCCTGGAGCTAGCTCCCAATGATGAACTACCCCCTTTCTGGGCAGTTTGTGCTCCACAAACAGTGTGCTGCCCAAGATTCAGAGAGTTTCTGTCAAGATCACCATCATACAGCATGAAAATAAGAAGTCCAGAAATGGAAGATGCACTGTTTAAATCCACATATGAATTTCAACATGCATCATCATCGTTAGAAAATATTTGGCAAGTACACTCACATGGGATGGTATACTGAAAAAGAAACTGATAAAAGTAAGAAATACATACACATACACACACACAGACAGACACACATATATATATAATTCAAGGAATTTGGTTGATATCTCACACAGTTATTCAAGTTATGATTCCCCACAAATGTCAGAATGTCTTTTTTGTAAAAATCCATTCTGATTGCACTTCACATCTGGTTAAATCTTTGTCAGTGGAAGGAGGGGACTTTACATACTTTACTGATACCCAGTGGATTTTCTCAATAGCAACAGCTTTCAAATTATACCAATATAAAGCAAGGGTCCTAAATTGATTTCTTGGCTGGATCAAAATTCCTCAGCCCAAGGCCTGTCTGTAACCACAAAAATGTTCAGTCCTGTTGTTCCTCAACTGAAAGAAAAACAGTACAAGGAATGCATTTGGTTTGTTTTTCTATCCTTAGTTAAGAAATTGTTTAGTTTTTAAGGCTGAATAGTTAAGTTAAATTTCCTTGGAAATCGTATTGACGTGTTTGAAAAAAGAAGACAGGAAAAAATCTATGATTCATTTAAACCAGCAATAGCAATATCAATACTGAAGGTAGCTCACATTTTAAAAGGGCAAGAAAACAGGTAAGCTAAAATGTAAGCTTGATAAACTCTTCGTCAGATTTTCTTTGAATTGTTTGTCTATAAATCCTCCTCATCCATGTTTTTCTCTTTAGCAACTTTGCTTGGAGTCTGTCCTCGCTCCCTGCTCTCCAGTGTCTTTGCTTTCTCTAATACCTCCCCCTCATGCTCTTCTCGCTCCAGTGGTCTCATCTTCCTCCACTCGTCTCTCCTCTCCATATCCTGGAGGAAATTCAGTTGGTCTGGCTCCCTGTGCTTCTAACTGGTGTGTCCTCCTCTTCACATACTGCCTGTCTTTTGCCCTGTGCTTGCTCTTGAGGAGAAACTGCTGCGTCCTTGGGAGAGGCGCACTGGGCCTGAGGATTAATGTGATGTTTAGATCTAAGCATATCGTTCATCATCCTGTTCACTTCCAGGATGCTGCAGCAGTTTGACTCCTCTCTGCTGCCTAACACTGTGGGTGAGTGTTTTAGTCACTTATGTTACATTCAGATGCACTTTGATGTTTTAATATACTTTCAGTTCTTTTACGCCATTAAAAATGACAGATTATTGATTTTTTTAACTGTTAACTGGTCTTCACTCGTTGCAAGTTAGATTGAAATAATTACATCCTCAAATGCTTTGTTTAATTATCAACTGTGTTGCACGAATTCACTTTTCACAAACATGAACATATTGAAGAAAAAATAGTACAATCTTCTCTGACTGAGTCAACAAGAAAATCATCAGAAATGACTACTTTCGTATCCAGTTTTGTCGTATTGGAGCCGTTAACCATTTATAGATGCAGGGAATCCCATTGTTATTATTGGCTCTTTGGGCACAAGAACAAGGATTACCAAGAAGGTTTGAATGGCCATAGATTGTGGTCAGCTTTACCCAGTGGTAACATGGCCTGGGAAGGTTGTCCGCAAACAGCTGGCTGCTGTGGACAGAGTCAACTTCAAAAGTCATTTCAGGACAGCCTGTAGAATTGTATGTTATGGGACGGGTTTGCCACACACACTGCTTATGAGCATGTATCTGGTTATCTGTCTCATACATCAACTCAAATATCTGCAACAAAAAATGACAATATGCTTAGATTTCCAATGTTCCCTTTGTGGAGTTAACCGGTTACTTTATTTAACTTTTTTTCATATAAAATACCAAGTTTGACCCTTCCCTCTGCTTTATAAACTACCTTCACGGTAAAAAAAAAAACTGTTCACTATGTCCAGTAGAGCATTAAACTTTTTTAACCTTAGTCGTTAAAATGTGAACAAACGTTTCGTTGCATGCTCCTAATTTTGGAAACATTTCAAAGTTGAAAGACGGTCTCTATGTCCTGTGCTGTGAAACGACATAAAGAATGTTGTATTTGCCAAAGAAACACATTAACAGAGCTGGAAACCTGCAGATAAATATGACATATACCAGTTCAAAGCTGTGCAGTTGATTCTTTATAAAATGTTCAAGTTTTTGTAAAAGGATATTTTAGCTAGTTATACAAAATGCAATAAAAATATCTTCCAGGACCAGCGCAGAGATAAAACCATTGCCTGAGGCAATGAACAGGAGATTTCTTTTTACTTTAAATAATTATATTTATTGATGGATGGTGGATTCTAAAACTGCAGTGAAACTCATATCAGCTATTTATCCTGAAAATAATTTTTTTTACCCCCCCAATGATAGCTATGGATAATATTACCATAACTTAGTGGCATCTATGTTGCAGGTTCTGTTTAGCTGAAAAAGATGACTTCCAAACAGAATTTTCCGAAGATTCTTCCAAAATAGTGCTGCGCACCAAAGAAATGCACACTGCACACTGCCAAGAAATGTCTTACAATTCCTCTCTTCCTTATATTTTTGGTGTGAAGCGTTCATGTATCTTAAATTCACTTATGTTTTTTCACACAACTGAAAACTTCTCAGTTGATGTGATGCACGACATTTTTTAAGGGATTGGCCAGTACGAGTTGAAACTTTTGTTTGAGTATTTTAAAGAACACATTACATTGGAGTAACTGAATTTGAGAATACTAACTTTTGACTATGGATTCATGGAGAGGAACAACAGGCCAGTGGCTGTGAATTTATGTGGAGAATCGAATGATCTGGGACTAAATGCAGTTCAATCCTGGTGCTTGCTGAAGAATGTTCCTCTCATGTTTGGAGATCTGGTAACATCTGATAATCCACACTGGTGCCTCCTCCTTTTACTACTACAAATTGTAAATATTGTTCTTTCTCCAATGTTAACCCAAGGT
This sequence comes from Menidia beryllina, assembly GCA_013363375.1. Lineage (NCBI taxonomy): Eukaryota > Metazoa > Chordata > Actinopteri > Atheriniformes > Atherinopsidae > Menidia > Menidia beryllina. Next base: position 8,357,609 of record JABUIW010000124.1, on the reverse strand, counting down.
CTGTGTGTATATTTAAAACATTTGACTATGGATCATCACAAACTGTTTAAAAAGTTGTATCCACAGAAAAAACTTTTACCAAAGCACCATTTTCTCATCCATTATCCTAGGTGCATTCAGAAAATTGGCCCTGTACTTCATAGTTGGTGCATGCGCTATGAAGGTAAACACAATTTTTTTAAGAAACAGTTAAAGTCATTTAAAAACATTACCAAAACACTCACTAAAAAACATCAAAATTATATGGCACATGTTTGGCAAGCTTCATCAACTTTTAATCGATTGGACATTGGACCAGGGAAAATGGTATCTTTAAACATGGTAAAAGGAGGTTCTGACATTTCTGAGGCAGTGTAAGTGTCTCTTGAGGTTCAAGTTATGAAAGTGAACTGGGCAAAACACAGTGGGTTTATTTATCGTCCTCATCTGGTTATTTGTGGCAAAGTTGAATCTGAAATGCCTGTCTTTTACCAGGTCAAGTCTGTGTTCATAGTTAAAGACAAATTGTTGCTGCTTACATTGCCTTTATGTACAGTATCTTTTCATGAACATTTTCATACTTATGAAGTTACTAAAATGATGCAAGGTTTTGTTGTGTTTGATGTCAACCATCTATGTTATCCGAAGCCCTTTGACATACAAATGTCATATGGAGCAAATGACACTGCTCTCTTTGTTGTCCCATATCGCTATCTTTGGTGAACATTGTTTTGAAGATGGTTAAACTGACTCTATTAGAGTAATTATGTCACTGGATCATAAAGTTGAATAAATGTTGTCACTGTGAACTTAAAACTTTGTGTTTATTGTGATTGGTAGATTTTATAAAAGCCATAAAATGCTAAAATTTTGCATTATATAGTATATGTGTAAAAAAAAAAAAACTGGAGAAAGGAAAAAAAACACAATAAAGTGTACATTTTTAAGTAAATTTAGTGTAAAATTAACTCCATAAAAATAACAATATTACTCTGAAGAGTGTAAACGAACAATAGTGTTAAATAATTTGACTCACTGACTTGTTAATTTCGACACTAAAATGAGTAAAATTAACTCTGAAAATTTGACACTGGCTATAGAGTACATTTTACACTATTTTAGAGTGGGACCAAATGTTATCTGAAACTGAGTTAAATTCAACTCTATAGGTGTTAAATTGACACTTTGTTTTTTACTGTGTATAGACTAAAATCATGAACAGACAGTATCATATAATTTTACCATCAGTATGAATGTTGAAACAACCCATTATGATAATACTGTGAATATTAAGACAAATAAGGGATCCAACATAGGTGTCAGGTGGAGCATACGGTCCGTTGAAAAAAGGTTAAAAAAATGTTGAGACAGCTAATGATGTTTTCAAAGGTTACAATTTTTAGCTTACAAATTGACTGACGTTAGAATCTGGCATATTCTTGAATTGCCTATGGCTGTCACTCCTCTTTTTCTTCATATTCTACTAGTAATATGAGAGTTTACAGAATGTGGCAGTGTGGGTTGATTTAAGATGGTGTATTCATCTTGAATAACCAAGTTTTTTTGGAATATTATCATGTCACTTGTCTTCAGTGATATGATAGCTTTACATGGAGATTTGACGGAAAGTCATTTTCTATTTTTGAGCCAACATTCAATCATTTTGGAAGTTAACAGGGGTCTGTTCGATTAATTGTCATTGTGGATAAAATTAATCAGGAAGTACAATTATTTGATTCAATAACGAATCGCTCAGTACACAGAGTTGGAGTAACAGGATGAGGAGGGCATTTATGAACAGTGTGTAAGATGTAGACAATTAGTCATGTGGGTGAATCAGCTCCATGTGGTGCATATTAAGCTGAAATTGAGCAATTAATGACTTACACACATTTTTTTTTTCAAATTTACAATTTGAGAGAAACCAAGAATAAAGATGTAAGCTTATATTTGTCCCATGAACAGTGGAAGCTTCATAGATACTTTGTGTTGATAAATTGCAGGAGTCGTAACTCATAACTCACAGTAGGATCTTTTTTTATAAAACAATGTTTTTTTTAAGTTTGAGGGAAGATATTAAAAGCCAACTTAGCAAACTTAGGCTACAGAAGAGTCTAATTAGTGGATAATCGCTTGTTTGACGATTAAAAATGGTGTGTGATTGCACTAAAAAGAGGAAATTTGTTATTACAGATTAGGAACAATTCAAGTTGTGGGCAAGAAAAGAGTCAGAAGGGAAAAGCAATTGGGAATCAGCAGTGAGAACCATACTCACAAGGCAAATTTGTAAGAATATCTCCAGAACAGCCGTTACCTTTGAGGAGCATCAGTAGGATTTTCTTGCAGTCTACAAACAACTACCACCTCCAATTATGGCCTATCAATCACCTAATGCAGGCAAGAAATAGGAGATTACTTCTTTGCTGGAGGTAGTTATATTATCTGCTTTGCAGTTGTGGGTTAGGAAGCCATCATCTTATCATCTTTTAAAGAGGGTGGTTGCATATCAGGAAATGCTGTTGATGAGGGTGGGACACTCATCAAGTCAGATTGCAAGGGAGTCTTGCCACTTCCAGGTGTGGTTAAAATGCAGATCAATCTGAGTGAATCTTTCCACCGCATTTGTTTGATGTGTCATTTGAGTAAGGTTTACTGTTTACTTTCTCATTCAATAAACATACACTTTACTGCTAAGTATGCAAAATATCTCAATGAGACGGAACCTGAGAGAGGGGTCCACGACCCAGAAAGATCAGCTTGAACGGCGGATACTGATAAACTGGGCTTTACCTGCAAAGTGATGTGATCGGCCAAGGGTTGCCAGATAAATGTACGGCAATATAATATACAAAATCTAGTTTCTGTAAATCTAACTGGGAAAATGAAAAATTAAATGTTGTTGTTGGGGCATTGGAATCAGCTGAATCAAATGTTGCATTCATTCCAACACTATTACAAATCAGACTTGCTTCAGGAAAGGTTGTTTTGAAGATTGTGAGAATCATAGTATTTTTATGTATGAGATAAAACATTTTTTCTAAAACTCCTATTCATGTACACTAAAGTGAAGTGATTGACACATTGAAGATAAGGATATGGCATCACCCTAACCCTTTCCGTTACTTCCTGTGTGCAATCTCTGCTTCAAGATTTTACTGATGAAGACTAAATCAATCTTTTTGCCAAATATATTATATTGTTTTTCTACAAAAAATTAAAAAAGGTAATAAAAAATAGATGAAGTGAACAGATTATATCAGAACAGTATGGTTCTCATAAGTGTACACACCAGGAGCACAAATTAGCTTCTATTTTAAGATACAACCACACCACACAAAAAAACAAATGTTGTCAAAAAGAAATTGTAATAATCGAGATGACATGATTATAGACAAATGTGAAACTTAAGTGCTTTGAATGAATATTTGGGTCACACAAGCACTCATATCCATCATCTATTTTTTAAACAGTTATTTCTGTTAGTCCAGGTCCACAAGGGCCTGAAGCTTTTATCAGCATACTTAGGTGAGAGACAGGGGAACACCATTGACAGGTTGCCATCTGTAACAGGCCTAACACGTATAGATAACTCTGGCATCTAAATTAGTAACCAAACTGGATACCTTGTACTTTTAAAAATCCAGAGAATGTAAAAGTCAGCATTATATCAGCATAAAAACAGGCACAAAGAAATTTGCAAATAAACTATTTTTGTTGTGACTATGAACCCCTTCCTGGTCAAATGCAGTTCTCATGAAAAAATAATCAGAGCCATGTCAGCATTTCTTTCTTTTTTTTCTGAGAGTGGAGCTCTTGTTTTTTCAGTAAAGTCTTCATTAAATGGCAGGGGAACACAGCAGAATGGAGCTTAGGTAGACCACAAGACGTTTTGACTGCAGTCTGGCAGTTTTGCATTTGCATATGTTGTCATTGGCTTGGTTTCAAAGCTTTAAATTTCATGAATGAAATGACTGTATAACTGATTTTATTTGATAAAAGGCAAATCTGAACAAAAACATAGCCATTGTTGTCTATATTTCATAAAGTGTAGGTTGATGATAAAGTATGGCTGTAAAGGGACTTCCTCGTATGTATGTGCTGCTTGAAAAAAAGAGAAAACTCTCTACTTTCTGTTATGTACATACATTTTGGATTAATGTTACAGCATGGCTGAAAACAGTAGTTATTTTTGCCAAGGAACTAGTTTACTTCACAAGGCTGAATTAACTTTATTACACTACAAATGTTGCTGTTGGTCATGAGTTATTCCTGCTGAGGATGACTTAATGAAACGAATTAACTTAATAAAATTGCTTAGCAGCCATTTTAGTGATAAATTAACTAACATTGCATTGTTTTGCAGAGCTATTGTTGCTAATTTTTCAAAACATTTTTTACATGCCAGGAAAGGCCATAATTCCATGCTGTGGTAAAGCTTAGACGTCATATTTTCACATTTTATTTGCAAATATGATATCTAAGACCAACAAGGGTGACTAAATGTAAATTCAGGCACACACTCAGCTCTCAGGTGTTTTTAATAGTTAGTGTTCAGGCTGACTTGATACAAAGACTTTTGTGGGTATTTCCACGTGGAATCTTCTAAATGCTGTTGATTCATCTTTTTAAAACACTGGATCGTTGTTGTATCATTCGTCTCTATGTGGCCCCCTGTTTCACTGCCAACATGTCCAGGATGTACTCTGCTTCTCACTCAATAACAACTGGAACACGGTCCTGCCCCCATCAGCAACCGAAACACCAGTATAGAAAATGGATAGATGGATCTGTTTGGCTCTTCACTCCATTTCCACATCTGACTCCCATTCACTCATTTTGAGCTGCAATGGCTTCCTCATCAGCTTTCCTCTATATATATTCTTCTCAGTTTCCCTCAGTCCTTTCTGGCTCCTCATCATTCCCTATACTTTGTTCCCTGTTTTTTTTCTAGATTTTTGTTCATGATTTGAACAATTCTATGGCAATTTTTAAATGTTTGTCCGTGCTATTTTTCATAATTTTCCATATAAATCAAGTTCTGTTTTTCTCCTGGCATAACAAAGAGAGACGTAAAGACCGCTTCACTTGATTTTGAAAAAAAGGCTTATTTCAATAATCAGAAGACTTCTGGGACAGCCTCTGGACATAATTACAAATGAAGTCATGTGCCCCAATTAGGAGGTCTGCACACTGATCTGGTTGATTTGGGCCACCATGAAAGATGAGGTCATGATAGTGTAGAACTTGTTTAAGAAATTGCAACGACTTTATACTAGTAGACCTAAGACCATTTTATCAGTAATAAAGACTACAATTGAGAGTAAGTGAGTGATGCTATAATTCATTTATAGTGATATAGTGATGTAGTGATGAATATCTATATATGATAAAGGAAGATTGGGCCTGCCATCTCAACAGGTTGAGATTAAAAAATGAATTGTGCTGTTAGTTTATTAGAGACCATTCACTTCTATTGATTACGTGTACATATTAAACATGAAGCTGAAATATTGCAGCCGGAACTGTCAGAGTGTTGAGCAGCCTGAAAAGGTCCATGGTTAAGGTTAATTGAAGACGACAACTCATGCATCTGAAGGAGAATAACAGAAATGTACTGAGTAAATTACCAGATGGTATGGTGCCGTGGTCCCTGTCGACCAGCTCTCAGGACACCAGAAGCCAAATGGATCCATTCCTTGTTGTTGCCTCTCCTTTTCCGACTCTCCCCATCTCAAGAATACCATGTTCCCTAAAGACTAAAAATGAGAAGCTCTTGAGTTATCTTCCAAATCCAGAGCAAATTGGTCGTCTCAGAAAATGTTTTTTATTTCTGTTGAGAGTCTGAGGAACCTCAAGAGGGGCCTGCGGCAAAAGATTGCAGTTATAAGAAACACTTCCATAACGTTTAATACAAGTCAACATATGACAAAAAAGAATATTTTTGTCTTCAGGTTTCAAGTTTTAAAATATTACATAAAAAAGATGCAAACTTATAATGAACCCTGTCTTTTTAACCTCTACATTTTCCTTTCACTTTGGACTTTTTGTTGGCCTAAAGTACTAACATATTGTCAGACATCATAATATCATTAAATGCAGACTGATGTTTTCTTCCCATTTTGGTGATAAAAAAGGTGAAAGAGGGATATATTTAAGATAAATAGTTGAACAAGAAAATGTCCCTCTCAAGTGAAAGAGGACGTTTTTAGTTTAAGTGAATGGTTTGTTCCTGTGGCTCTCAGTGAAATCTACAATCTGTACTTGTTTGTCTCAGGCTCTTTGAAGATGACACAAATCAAGTTTGGTCCCTTGTGAGTAAGATTATGAAAAGGTCAAATAAAGTGCGATGATACGTAGGGTGCATTTGTATGCATATAGGTTTGTTGATATTTTTCATATAGCCTAGTGACTCATAATCGAGTGGCGAATGTGTGAAATCTATAGGAGAACACAGTAAAAGACATGGAGAGCATGTTGATCAACAGAGGCAAAGTACTAATCTCACCACGTGAAGGTTAAATTATAATATTACAAATGAAAGCATGCACGACAAACAATTGATATTTGTTGTTTTGACTCTTGCTGTAACAAATAATTCTTCTCTCTAACTTTTTTCTAAGAATAATCAGATCATTGTTGTGTTGTTTTCCTATCATCACGGACACATAAACACTTTTTCCTCAGCTCTGCTGATTGGATTTACTGGCCAGGGGACAGGAAAATGTGTGGATGATTCTAAGGTTGCTCACCCCTAAGAGGAGGGAAAGCTAGAGTATGGAGGGGAGTTTAGCAAGGGGAGGGGGGGGGTGGGGGGTGTTGTATGGAAAGAAAATTAGGCAGGTAATGATGGAGAAATGCTGAACTCGAAAGAAGGCAATAGATGTGGAGAGTTGGGACTCACCAACACAGTAAACGATGATGTCAGCAGACTGCTTATTAAGGTTTTTTTTGGTGTGTTGAATACACTTAGGAGGACTAGTGCTGCCAATTGCTTATGTGTTTATGTGTGTCCTTGCACGTGCGTGTGTATCTGCGGATATCTTACTTTCATTCGGGGCATATAATCGTTTGACTTCACAGGTCATAAATCCTTTGAAGGAGTTTGGTCTCACATGAAAACTCTTATGTCTCTTCATCTCGCCAGCTGACACGAACACACACAACTATTACTATCAAAGTTTTTGCATGAATAACCTCTTTCCTGCTCTCATAGAAGCCCATCTGGCTACCAAGGATCAAGAAAGTAGCTCCCTCTATATTAAACAGGTCAGTGATTTGAAGAATACTACTATTAATTCTCACAACAAGAAATATACATATATATATATATATATATCATAAAGATCAGGGGAACAAAATTGACTAGAAGAGAAAAAGGTGTGTTATGGAAAAATAGGTGAAATATGAGAGGAGAGTTCTCACAATGGCAGTAAATTAAAAATGCATGCTTGGGAACAGCTGCTTGAGTGATCATCTTAGGTGTATGGAGAAGTGATGGGAGCATATTTTTTACAAAAATATAGACTGGCAGAGATAATTATAGCCATCAGAATATTCTTGTGTTCAAAAAACACAAAGCCAAGCTAAGAGAGAAACCACTCAGCAGGTGGAAACAGCTGTGTAAAATCCCTTGAGGACAGTTGCACATTCATTAGCACCAGTGACTACTCGTTAGCTGAATCTTTGCATGGAGGGTGTAATACTGTGTCACCTGTAAGCCACACTTCCTTTTATGTTTTTCACATTTCTCTAAGACTGTGCCAGACAACCACATGCCTCTCATCCTACATTGGGCCTCACCTCCACCATGTTTTAAGTCATAATAACATCCCTCCTATTCTTTTTTTCTTTCTTTTTTTACTATCTGGCTTGCACCCTCCAGCCTAACAACTGTCAGTGAGTACTTGACAGCAGTTAAAGAGGTGAAAGGATCTGCCAGAAATACAAAAGTGATATTCAAATTATTCCACCAATTTATTTTGGATCTGTCACTTTTTTTTCAGTTCTAGCTGACACGTTGTAAAAACGTTACATAAAAGTGACAAAAAGTGAAAAGAAAAGGAGCACTGTAGAAAGGTTTTGTTTCCAAGCAGTTTTGCCATCACAGGACTTATTTCCATGCTAAACATTGTCCATCCAACACAACTGCATATGTGTTAAACAAATGTATTCAAAAGAGCACTTTCCTGCTTTGAAGGGGGACATTTATACAAAGGAAAATATTCATTTTATTTATCAGCTGCTTTATATTCAGAATATTTTAAAGGTTAGCAAAATGTTCACAGAAAAAAAGGTTCAACCTTGTTCATGGGCCATAAACAGGAAAAAATTCAAATGCCGTCATTATTAGTTTGACCAGAGTAATAGCATTCAGAATAAGAGTACGCACAGCAATTTAAATGTTGCTTAATTTCTATCAGAGCTGTCTTTTATTGAGTTACCCTAATTTCCAATGTTATGTGAGTTGTTTGTGGTCATTCTATATGCCTGTGAAAAAATTACAATGATTCTTTACCAGAATTGTACTTGTAGGAGGAGAAAGGGTAAGTGAACCACTTTTTACTTTCATTTGTCAGAGCACATGCCTGCTCTTTGGGCTGTTAGGGAGGGAATTGGTCTTTACAGAGGTGCTACTTGGAATACCCTTGTCCTACACTTTAGAAATAAATACACTCCTTTTTGGTCATAAGATGCAAATTGAGTATGCTTTGGTATGTTGTGTATGAATTTTGATTAGTATTTATAAACACATGATGCAGTCATTTCTGCATCATGTGCTGCCTGCTGTGAACTTTTTCCGCACAATTTGCCCGTATGCCCTCACTTTGATTTTTTTTACAAATAGAAGAACACCAGCAGAAAGTATCCTTTTGAGATGTGCTCATGTGAACATCAGCTGAGGGAAAATACTGGATCAAATTGTATTCCCTAAATGCCTCATATGTAAAACTGATACTGAATGAATGAACTCCTAATTTCACAAGCTTAGAAATAATATAACACAGACTGCAGACAAGTGAAGACACATTTATATAGTTTTATACAGTACAAAGTTTAATATGAAAACACTCTAGAAATTCAGTCTTTGTAAGATTGAAAGTCACTGAATCGCATTTTATGGGGAATAATTCTTTACTCAAGGTCTCCAACCTCATCAATTGATTTATTTTCTTTCATTTCACAGCAAAGAACACAAATGTCCACTCTATCTCAATTGTCAGAAGTAGCAGAATCCACTTATAGGTTCTTCACAGTTAATTGCAATGCAAATGAGGCCCTCCAAAGATAAATTAGTCATCATGAATGAGAGGCTATGTCCTAAGGTGGGTGTCTGTCTAGTGACTAGTCCAATGGAAGGTTAAAACGTCCCACTTCGATTAATAAAACATGACTGAAAAATCTCATTCCTGACAAAAACTATCAAACCATTCTAATCCAAGTCAAGTCTGTATCAATGTATATATATATTGTAAAATTCAAATTTCCAAAGTGATAGCTGACCGTAAACAAGGCACAAGGGCTACATACTTTCCTCATTATTGTCAAAATCACTTGACTCCACGATCCAAAGGTGTTGGCTGTCATATGAGACCTGCCCTTGACTAATAATTAAATCTCTTTGCAACAACTTTTTGACAGCACTGACAGGTCATCTCATTACAGTCGTCTCCTTCTCAATTTGCGGACAAAGCAGCTTACTAAAAAACAAAAGAGAAAAATCTGTCGTTACTCTGCAGAAAAAAAACTGCTTGTTTCCAAAATTGTTGCACAACTACAGGTCTTATCAAATCTTGTCCAAAAAGAGTGAGCTGGCAGCTGGTGCTGCTCTGGTTTAAGCAGCAGCAATTTCTGGAGTCCATTCTGATTTTTATGTTCTAAAGCAATGTCAGAAAGTAACCATACCCGTGTGTGTAGACATTTTAAAAATCCCTTAATTGATCCCAGACCTTATACAGTTTTGCTGACATGCTCCTGTTGCCATGTCTACATACAGGAGATTAGGATATAGACCCAAGTCAAACCAAGGAGATTGTCACAAAAAGCGAGAGAAAAACCTGTCCATAAGACAACATTGTAATCAAAGCTGTTAAACATTGAAATCCCTGGCCAAAGCTTTACAGAATTGTCTTCAGAATTTGCTTGCTTTGAGAAGAGAGGCAGAAAATGTGTTGAAAAATCTACATCTCTTATCTGAGTTAATGTGTTCAAGGCCTGAAAACAAGAAGAAAATCTTTAAAGTTGATGGCCTTATAGCCCTGTATAAGGGCTACTGAAAGTTGTAGAGGACTCCTAGTTAAGATGTGTTCGATTAGTTTTAAATTGATTAATAACATTATTCTTTAATAATAGATTTGGTATAAAAGTGCAATTCTGGCATTAAAGGCAACACAAATGAAAGAAAACTGTGGCGTCAGGATGAGAGGAGAAGGGTGGAACGGAAGTGGAAAATGTTCTGCAAGTAATGTTCAGGTGAAAGCGGTCATCCACCAAACATCTCCCCTCCTTCCCTTTCATGAATATTTTTTACTGAAGTTAGCAGTGTCAGCTGTCTGTTGAAGAAATTAAAAGCTAATCTTTGATAGCCACTTTGAAGAAACCTGCACTCTTACTCTGGAATTGTAGTCACAGAGACTGCACCTGTGGCATGAACCTACAGGAATTACACGTTTAGTTTCTGAATCCGAGCTGCATCCTCCGATTGGCCATGGTGAAAAAAGTAGTTTTGCTCTGTTTGTTGATATTAGAGTCATGTAAAGCCTCCAACTGGGATAACTGAGAGTGAGAACATCGACGTTAATTTGTGCATACACAAAGTGCGATGAGAGAAGCCAAGCATTTAATGAAGCTGACGGTGGACTCACAGGACTGAAGTGAGAAAAATATGCTGCTTGGAACGTCTTTGGCAGTGAAGCTTCTCTTAGCCTATTAAGAGGGATGCAAACCGCAGAGAAACTCTGCCCAAAGTTATTATTCACACTACGCAAATGCTACTTAGATGATACTGCAATAATGAATGTGGTATTAATGAACCTCTGTCTGGATGGGAAAGTGTTCTGCTTTTGGTATTATTTTATGATAACATCCCTCAAGTATGTTCCTTAGATGCCTCAGATCTAGTTAAAGTCAGTGAATTGTCAAAGCATTCTGTCACACTCTTGTATAATGTTTTGACCATGAGTGGCTAACAAACTTTTGGCCCTGGCTGCTTTTGATGTAGCAAATCATGTTCTCAGGACTATGCTCTCTCCTCAATTGCAGAAAATTAAAATTGAGGAGAAAAACTCAATCAACAAAATCAAAATTCAGACCAGATGTTTGCACAATGAAAGTTAAACATTCAAAAGCATTATGACTCACCCAAGAACAAAATCTCCACTATATTGGAGATCATTTGAGTTTGAGTTCAGGAGGATGAATATGTCAAACATTCATCACTCTTGTAATAAGTCCACAAATGCCCTTCTGCCCTAGACACCTGTTTGTTCTCATTTGTTTTCATTTTCTTCCCTCCACCCATCCTACCTCTTTCATCTTCCTCCTCTCCTCTGTCATCTAATTTAGCATACCTCTGGGGTTCTTTTGAGCAGGGATGCACTGAAAGATCCAGTCCGAGGTCTTCTTTACACAGCAATCATCATTCTGGTGCTCAATTCCCTTCTGAAAAAAACAGTGATGGATTTCAACCTCTCTTTTCATTTATTTTTGCTTTATTATAGCATTTCACTGTGTAATTTAGGCCCATGTGATATCCAATCGTACTGGTTGCAACAGCCATAAGTAGCAAAGTGCTGTGATTTCCTTAGACCTTTGGTGTCATATCCATTTGCTGAAAACTTTTGATGACAAATAAACAAAAAATAGTGTGCTTCTGTTCAATGGCTTTTTTGGGGGGCAACAAAATAGTTTTCATTTGTATTAGAAGATATCAACATTTACTTACGACCTTTGGAAAGCAGTTTGAGATATTTGAACGGTGTCATTAGTCAAACTATCCAGTTTGACCTCCAATAATGCCCACAGCTGGTCACGATAAGTCTAAAAATGCTGAACAGTGTATCGTATCTCTTAAGTTTTCTCTGAAACAATAGGCTGCGAGGCGAGTCCTTTGGCTCATCCGCTGAATTGTTGGAGGACAATAACAATGCTGTGTTGTCGTTTTCCCAGACATTATAATGCACTCACAGATCCCCCACCTTAATGTGGAGGTAACATTGCAACAGCACCATTAATTATTTTCCTTTTTAGACCAACCATAGATTGATTTTAGTACAAAAACATTGGATTATGCAACTTCAGCTGTTCAAGCAGTTTTCCATATTTTTTTTATGCTGTCAGCATCTGCTTCTCTTGTTTTGTAATGAGCCAGCATGCACTTGCACATACGACACTTTTCAACGGTCGATAAATGAACTGGATTTATCATCTATCTTATGCAGTAGATATTTTATTTTTCCGTTTAGTTTATGCTAAACTATTGCTATACTTTAAAAAATCTAAAGGTGATTCTATTCCTCTCATTCCTCACCATACTTTTCCGTGAAACATCAATTATATGGTGGTATTCTGGAGGTGTTTTTTTTCTGTTAAGGTAATATTGTATGATTCTGTGTTGCATGAAACTATGCCAAGTTATCTGAAACTAAAACATTTCCGATATGCAAGACTTTTTCATTTCAGTGGAAAAGTTACATGCCTGCAAACACGGAGTGATTCATTTAGTTCACAGGGTTCATTGTGGAGTACTTGCAGATGGCCGTATAAAATAAATGAGATTTCCAAAGCATGTGTAGGTGGAATATTTCTGTGTAGATGTGTTCTGCCACAGACACAATTATACGTCTAACCCCTGACAGCAGGTTGAGAGACAGAAAAAGCAGTATTGTTTGCATATTTCATCTCCTGCTCTGGTGTTCAGCTTGCTTGTGTGTGTGTGTGTTTGTGTGTGTGTCGTATTAAATAAGTGTGTATGTGGAGTGGTTACAGTAAAATAAGAAACTGAAAAGAACTGTGAGTTGTTAAATATTTTCATGAGAATATCTGGAGCTGCATGATGATGTACAAATGAAGTACATAGTTTGATACCTTCGTGTAACAGACATTCATCAAAATATGCAAAGAAAAACACACAGTTTGTGTTGGCATTGATTGTTCCCCATTAAGCCCCAGGATGCACCAGCTCTGTTGAAGAACTAATTATGGTGGATACCATCCAAGACAGCAAAGTACATCCCTGGACTGAGACACCACTGTTTGTGCAGTGCTGTCTCTAGACAGAATAAAATCCACAATGAAGGCACATGCTGTCTTTAAGAATTACGGTTTTGATCTGTTAAATGCTCAGAAAGTAATAAAGACAGTGTACAGGTGTACACAGTTATTAGTATTCTTACGCAGGACTTACATTGTAATGATTTATTTTCTGCCTTTTAGCATATGCTTCAAACAGTCAAGATGAATCAGTTGTTGGAAATAACACAAAAACAAGTCTAACCTTTAACATCAAACAAAGAAGGAATGGTAAAATAAAAGAATATTTCTAAGTAAGTATGTTTCTTGGTCTTTTTGTCTTGGTCTCGCTATTTTTTTCCATCCATCAAGTCAATTCATGATTAATATCAGGTTTTAATTAATTTTGCATTATGTTTCTCCCACAGGAAGTAGCTCACATGATCACAGTAAAAAAAAAAAAAAGCTGTGAAAAATACTACTATCTGAGCTGACCATCTGAGCTGATTAACCACCTGTCAACTTCTGCCTTGGATAAAAAGACGAAGACATTCAGGAGCAGGTGATTATTGCTGTAGGCACTTAATGTGGGCATGATTTAAACTGTTAAATTATGTCACTGGCAGGAGACATTTTAAACATCACATCAGTTACCTCTTTTGGTATCAATATTACATAGTGTTTTTATTGGCCTCATCTCACAGGAACAGTTAAAGTTATTGTTGTCATGCAACATACAATGTTTATAACATCAGTATAATCAATTTAGATAAGATCATTTAAAAATAATTTGGTTGAGGACTTTTGGTAACTACCCTCAATTGATTAATGTATGTTTTATGTTTAAACAGTGACACAGAGGATTAGTCAGTAATCCAAAGCCAAAATGTTTTATTCTTTTTTTATTAGTGTGCCCATGTTTGTGGTATTCGAAAGTGTCTCTGTGTGTCAGAAATAACCTGCAAAGATAGTTGTTTCCAACTCTCATTTGAATTTACTTAATTGCCTCTCTGCTTATTAAAAATGTGTTTTCTGACTGTATGATTTATAGTCAGATGGTGAGGCAGGAAATGGTAAATTCATTGCCGTGTGTTGCACCAGCTAAGGCACCACCTGCTCAACAGCATGTCCAAGGGGAATCACTGTAATCTATTACAAGCTCTCTCTAGAGCACAGCTTGTTTTGTCGCTCCATACCCAGTGGGTAATTTGGAACCTAGCCCACTGTTTTCTAAAACATCCAGGACACTGACACAACAAAATATTCCAAATGCAGAGTGGGGTACATTTAAGCCAGTAAGTAAAATATACATAGATGCCGAGCTTCATGTGCATATTTATCTCAGGCAATGGATTTTAGTCAAGATACATGTTGTTTTTTTGGTGTTCACTCACAACAAAACAAAAGTGGTTTGCTTGAAAAGAAGTATTTTAAAAAGCACTGATGCATTAGAAGATCTACAAAATTAGATGTGTTACCATTTGGGGCACCAGCACTTGTGTAGGCAAAATATAAAAAAAAGAAGAAAAAAAACGTTGACTTTAGCCAGTTAGATGAACATAGTTCCTAATTCTGTGTGCACTGGTAATGATTTAGTTTTATTTAATTAGCTTAACCATTACTGAACTCAGTTCTCTGAAGAAAATTGGGAAGCACAAGTTCCCATTTATTATTGCCTTATGGTATCACCATGAGGTAAGCAGAGAGCTGTGGTGGCTTTATTCTGCCACTGGGGAATGTTATTGGCATTGTTTGATTCCACTTGCACACCCACTGTAAATAAGGAGTTAGAACGAGTGGCGATGATAAAACACGTAAATTGAAGAAAAACACTTTTTGATGGGAAGGGTATCCATTTAAATGACAGTATCATGTATGGAGTGTGACTCAGATGATGGCGACAGATAGGAGTTGGCTTAACATAAAATTTGCTACGAAATAGGATGGCCAAACAAACATCAAAAACTACACTTACGGAAACCAGAAATATGAACGTGAAATACAGGGAGCAGGACATGGGATGAAAGGACATGCAGGGATCTAAAGAGTATTGAGAGATAACATGGAGTTTAAATTCCGAAGAATAACATTAGAGAGCGATAGCAGCTGTGAATAATCACACTTGTGATGGGAGTGAGGCTGCTGTGCAGAGCAGGAGGGAATTGAAGACCTGAGGAATTATGAACAGGGTCTAACAGAAACCACAAAAAGGTAAACAACCTCCGAACATACAAGCAAATTCATGATCACCTAAGAAAAACACTCAACAGGATAAAGAAGAACAAAACAAAGCACACATGACTAAAAAACTAAAAAAGTGTTTTTTTGGCTGCATAAGAAGGCCAACCAAGCAATTTCCTCCGCACTCATTTTTAAAAGGCAAAGCTTTGCTGCCTGGCACGGTGGTGTGGTGGTCAGCACCATCGCCTCACAGCAAGAGGGGTCTTGGTTGGAGTCCCCGGGAGAACCAGGACCTTTCTGTGTGGAGTTTGCATGTGATTGTGTGTAATCCAGTGTGTACCCCAGTGACAGCTGGGACAAACTCTACAGTAGTCCGCCTGTGACCCTACCGGGAATAAGCATTGTAGACAGTGGATATATAATTGAAGGGTGACACATTCTTAGAATAACAATAGTTCTGGTTTTCATTACATTTTTTCATTAAAGTCATGTTTTTGTGTATTTTAGCAGCCATGGTGCTAAAGCGGGAAAATAGATAATAGATATGTAAATAGAAAACATAATAAGAACCAGTAGGGGTGACTGGAAATGCCTGTAATATAATTGTGTGGGGGTTTAGAAAAATGTTTAGGAGGACAGATTTTGTTCAAAAGAGTTTGTAACATTAAAGAAAATAAATTAAATACTGATTGGGTGTCTTTCAGAAACAACACATCTGGACATGTAACACATTAGACCAATCAGAGGTTGTTCATGTGTGAAAAAAAAGGAATCGGTTAGAGTAGAGACATTTTAGTAAAAGAGATTAGGCGCTTTGATCAGTCTATATCTCTGCTGCAACTATCTCCTGTAGGTGCTCATCAGAGAAATAATGTTATTTTTTTCAGAGAAAGTGGGAGAGGAGAAATATAATCCATTCACTGTCAATGCTGCAAGCTTTTTCTTTTTTCGGATTGATTGGTATGTAGGAGGTGCCTTTGTACATGTTGTTCTCTTACCTTGAACATATCCGGCTCCAAAGATTAGGTGCACAGCAGAAGTTACCATGGTGATGTACCCTTGTAAGAAGTGAACCACCTTTGTGAACTGAAAACCCAGGGTTAAACTCTCCTCTCTAAGCCCTAAAATCTTCTTTGTTGTACAGATCCCAGGTGTCATGGATCTGGATTTGTCAACAAAGAGACAGAGAAAGACAGCACGACTTAATAATTTGAAAGGTCTTTCATTTAGGTGTCAGGGTGATTAAACCATTCTGCCTCTGCTTTCATGTGAGTACATTTCTTTTACTACTGAAATACATTTCAATAGACATATCTAACTTATGCCTTTTCCTCATGAACCGTTAATATCAAATTTCAGTAATGTACTATTGGGCTAGCAACAAATAAAATTTTACTGTATCTCATTCCACAGTTTTGACTTTGATATTTGTTTGTATTTGACATTGATTACTCAGTCATTTCATTAGACTGCAGGGTAAACTGATTACATGGAAGAGCACAGTGGGAAGAGGTGAGATTGTGACTAATACATATTCTCGTGGGAAAATTAATTGTTATCACAATTCTTTCAGACAAGTAAGGAGCCAAGTAGTATGAGAGCATATGCACATTTTTAACCTTCTTAAAATACTATCTTATAACCTGCAACAGCCCTTGTTATTCTCATAGTCATATCAACATTTCCTCAATTTACGCTTCACTTCCTAAGTACAAGACACGTTTTATATATGCTACATTAATCATATTATTTGGAAGATTATTCTTTTGAGACTCCAGTCACTGCTAGTATATCCTTTGGTTTTTGTGGAACACAAACTCCCAGTGAGCAATGAGTTTGTCCCGCTGTGAATCTCTAATATACTGAGCCAGTGGCAGCCACAAGAGCTGCAAGCAACTTATTTTCTTTACCAATAGAATTAAGTGTGCAGCCCTCTTTTTGCCCCGGTCGTCACATCACGGTTTACACCACATCGTTTGCGTTTCTTCAGAGCCAAGAAACCTGCACTTAAACTGACACCCCAGAACTTAAAAAACAATAGGCATCACCGGTACAGCTTTAGCCTCGGCAGTGAGTTGTGGTAGATTAGCAAAATTAAACATTATTCTGTGGTTCTTTTTAACATATCATCCATCTTATGAATCCATGATTGAACTCTATGACGTGCTGTTATCAAATAAAGAAAGGGGAGACAAACGGCGTGGTCTTTATTTAAAAAACTGACTGTGCGGCCGCTTGTTCCATCAATACTGCCTTGCTCCATATTGTGTCTCTTTTTTTCTCTGTTCTTATTCTATTCCTTTTTTAACTTATGCCAGTCTAATCGTACTGTTCCCAAACATCAGACTGATCTTCCAAAAAATCTAACATTTAAACGATCGAGTTGAAGTTTTACTTTCAGATATCTCCGGTTGCCACAGTTTTTTTACAAAGATCATTGAATGTTGCCGCTAGTTTCACAGCTGGTGCAGTAATCCTCCAGAAACTTGCCATTTTCGGAAAATTAGTCGGTTATCTCAAATGAAGACTGTCTGTACAATTCAGCCTAAATTTAACACCATTTCCAATTCTATTATTTCAGGTGCAGCCACTTCAGTTGAAGACAAAAGAAATGGAAGAAAAGAAAGAAAAGTATATCTCTGTTGTCATGGAAACACAATGAATGCAACCTCAAAATACAGCATAAGAAGAACTCACAGTTTATTACTCAATTACAGATTGTTTCCAGATTCCAACCAATTTTGAAGACTTTTAAATATTTTGTTAGACTGTGCTGTCAGCAGTAGTTCCAGAACATGTTACAATCTGCAGTACAAATGGATTATTTTTCTCGTCATTACTATATCAAGAAGTGTAAGAAGAATATTAAGATGGCCTTTTGGCAAACTTTACATTAATACCACATAAAAGCAACATTTAGCCTAGTTTCTTCATTATTTCATCATGTCACAATTTAATCACATTCTGTTTCACAACAACATGATTCCGAGAGCTCTTGACATACCTATCAGCCTTAGTGGTGTTATTATAGATGATATAGTTACATAGTTAACTTTGCCTAACATTACAATAGCATGAGTAGGCATGTCAGAATGCTGTTGGTTAATATAGAACAAATAGGCAGCCCAGTGCACAGCACTGTAGATACCTGTAAATACCTAAAATATCAATATAGTTATCATAACTCTTGGCAAAAGTCTGAATTGCTGTCTTGCATTTATTCAATTAATGGATCAGTCTTCACTGAGTTTACACCAAACAACGTTATGTTACCTTAATGAGCAGCTCCACTCTCATATTTTCCACCTATCAAGTACAACTAAACTGGTTCCATGCATGTAATATGTTCTATTAACCATTTCATTAGTGTAAGTGCTGTTCATTGAGTTATTGGTTATTTGCAAGACCCCATTGCAGCTTGCATCTCTACTATATTGCTGAATTTCTAGATCATGAAATTACTTTTAAAATATTCAGTTATACTTTGCAGAGCCTGGCTATGCATACACAATAACTAAATTATCATGCAGATAAATTAGAACCCAGTACTTCTCAAACCAGTACATCAGCTTTGCCACGTTTGATTTTTCCAAGATATTCAGATTTTTCCCACTGCTACCAGTAATGCTGAATTTACTTGCCTCTATTATGCTTACCTTATGATTACTGTAACAATGTATCTCTTATTAAAATGATTAGCTCTGAATAACAGAGAGGAAAATGAGCTTGTCTTCAAAGAATATGATTTGTCATCCAGCACCTAAACCTTGTATTTCTTTTTTTAACACATATCAAGGTATCTTACTTCCCTCATTCTTTTGATGTGTGTCATACTAGCTGTAATTGATTCCACTCACTTCTGTCATGCTTTTGCCTGCAATTTGCACTGCAATATGCCACCCTGAACTTTTTGAACCCAGAGCATAATGGAAAAGCTGTGGGGCTTGTGAAGCATGAATTATCACCTGGTCTTGCACATAATGCTGCCGGCACAAGAACAGACAGAGACGTTCAGCTTGTCTTCTGCACTGAGAGAATAACACTCCTTATGAAGTTGTACAGGGAAACCATTGTTGCTTGACTACATCAGCTCTGAATGCCTCAAGTAGTTACTCATCACGCAACAGAAAATCTTGCATAGTTGTATTGTGTTTTTTCTTACCTGTCACTCACCATCAGAGTTTATGGTTTAAATGCAATTAAAACTAATTTATTTCTCAGAGTTGATCGATGAGAACGATATTTGTTAAGAATGTGAACTCCAATATCTGAACTTAATCAGAATTAAAAGAAAGAACTGATAATGGTATCAATATACAACATAGAACATGTTTTTTTCTAATATGAATAAATAACTTGCGAAATACAAACTAGTATGCAATATAAAAGATGCATTTTCTCTATTAGTTCCTGTTGTGGCCTTTTTCATCAATTAAACCTTTAGAAAATGTGTGCTGATGTTGCATTGCACAAAAAAAACAATAACTCTTGATGGAAAAATGTTTTCCACTCTGAAAAGTCTTAGAAATATACATGCTTATGTGAATCATATCCGTGTTTATTCTGTCAGTCTCTTGATTACTTGGATTCAGTGATATTTTCAAGATGAAACACACTACAAATTTGGCTTGACAAGCAGAAACATATTATGCATGGGAAGAAAATGTGTTCATATAATCCTTTTCTTTCTAATGCAATCGAAGACTTCTTCCCCACATATGAGAGAAACTTTGAGGGGTGTTTTGCTTACAATCCACTAATAGAAGCAGTGCGCCAAGTATGACAGACTTTTCTTATTTTTAGGACTGTTAATTCTAACCTTAGCTTAAATGTTCCACTTTCATTTAGATAAACTTTTTACCCAAAAAAATGACATACTCTTCCCCACAAACGCTAGCTTGAGTGCTTAAAAAGCAGGATTTCAATTTCAGACGTTATGATTTCAAAATATCTGCACAATCCTTAGAAATATTTACTTTTGAATTGCTCCCTGGGGAAAAGGTCACACATGAACACAACATTCATGCATACAGAAGCACCCACACACAGCTTTAACAACCTATGCAAATGATAACCCAGAAAAAAGTCAAGCCTAGAGGAGGGAAGAGACGAAAGATAAAACAAAGTGACTGTGTTCTTTGCACTTATAGTGTACACTTTAAACTGTTTTTCAAAGTCAGCTTGGGGCTAAAAAGTAATTTGTTTAATGGTTCCTACCCAGCAGGAAGGCACACTATTTTTAAAAAGTGATACTGAGAGAATGACCATACCTTCAAAACACCTAGCACTTCCCACCTCAGAGTGTCCCCGTTTGACCTTAGGAAAAAGGTGCAGCAGCTCCCATTCAGGCCTTGTTTCCCGTTTAAATGGGATGAGCTTCTAAAACAGCAAATAGTCACAACATAAGAACGATAACAGAGGGCATGGAAGAGTGTAGAAGAACACTGTACAGGAGGTATAGACTAGAAGAAAGAAACTAGATGCCACTCTATATCTGCAATCAAAGGCCGTCGCATCTTTATTTCAAGCCTTTCATCCCTTTGTCTGTATGTTCGTACTGCTGCTCTTTGTGGTCATGGAGCCTTTTCACAGGGACTACACTATGATGGAGAAGCGGCCCAGAAGAACTAAAACCGGGGGGAAAGCAGTGGACCTCTGCTACCACCTAGAGGTCAAATTGGTGGTAGCGTCACATCACACTTGGGCTGTGAACATGACAAATTGACATCAAGTGATCTGATGGGATTAAATATTTACCAGATCTTTATCAATATATATGTATTTCATGCTACCGTGTGACGTTTTCGATCAAGTGTCTTGATATCTCAATGTTTGAATTTGAATTAGAAAACAAATTTCTTTGAGAAAAGATGTGATAGGTGATATTTTTTTCTGTTAATCAAAGTCACTGTGGTGAAAAAAGAACATGTGGAGACTCCAGACAGATAAGGCTCCAATTTCAAAGCAGTAAGGAAGACGATAATTTCTTGCACCACCCATGTATGTAGGTCTTCTCTAGTTTAGAAAAAAAAACTTGCATGTAAGCCCCAGATAGACAAGTATGTGATATATCTACTTCACAGGGCTTACCTCTACCTGGGGAGCCCATGGGCGGACTGTGGGAATTGGTTTCTTTGATTTTGCCTGTGCTTTAAAACCATCAAGATTCTTCCGCTTGGGGAAAAGCTGAGCAACCCAGGATGCAGGCTGCATTAAAAGAGTTCAGTTTGTCTGATAGAAAGGGGATGTTTTCCGTGTGAAGCAAAGCAACATGAAGACAAACCTGAAGAGCTGAACTGTCGCCTTACACATGTCAGACTCTGCTCAGAGTAAGACTATTCCCACATATTTTGTGACTCTTTCATTGTGAAATGTTCAACCAGGGGTGAGGGTTTGTATTGTACAGTGCTAAAAAAATAGAAGGAGCTGGATCTGTTATGAGGCGTTGTGTGGACACCCTGAAGGCAGCAGTGGAGGGCAGAGCAGGAACCAACGCAAGTCCATCTTTGAAATCAGCTTTCTATCCCTCTGTGATGAGAATATGCAACTTTGAGCACTGGAGCCTTACCTCGGCATTTTAAAAAAGTGCTATTAGGTGTTTTACTTCCTCTTACAGGTATACAAGTACAATACTTCCTACTGAAGCCGAACACCTCAGGACATTATAACAACAAAAACATTTTTTTACATCTAAGCCCAAACTTTGTAGACTTTTCTGTATTTTAGTTATGCCTCTGTCTATCTATCTATCTATCTATCTATCTATCTATCTATCTATCTATCT
>JABUIW010000124.1:8313275-8335428 GCA_013363375.1 Menidia beryllina | reverse complement strand
TATCTATCTATCTATCTATCTATCTATCTATCTATCTATCTATCTATATGTTCTTTTTTGTTTATTTTTATTCATCATTTTTACATAGTCACAAAAATACACAAATGATTTCCTTGGCTTGACATTAACTTGAAAATCAATAATTAAAATAGTGGAAAGATCTGATTATCACATGTGAAACGAGACACAAGGTCAAGCATTCACCTATTTTGAAGGTTGGCTGTGCAAACATTGTTGAGAAACTTTACAATATGAAAATGTTCACAATTCATCCTTGGAAAATATCTCTCAGTTCATTTGAAAATGTTTACTTAAATAAAAGCTTGACAAAGATTTCAAGTATTTACAGAGGCACACACAGACCTTTGGTTAAGACACAAGAAATCCAGAAATGTATACAGAAATCAAGGAATTAGGGGTGATCAATTCAATTTTACATTATGGTTTATTTCTATATCAGACTTTTAGTAAAAAGACAGCTTCACGTTTTCAAATTCCCTGCTTAAAGAATGTGTGCATTTCGCCAGCCGTTTTTTTTTTCTCTTTTTCTGTGTATAATCTTGCATCTGGGAGATGTGGCTCCAACGGCTTAAATAAAGTCATAGAGCAGCACATAAGCTCTGGGATAGCTGTGGCTTTAGATAAAGCCTTAATCAGATGAAAATAGCTCTGTAGAATAAATACCTGAAGCAAAAGAATCACTATAGGTATCAGAGAGTACTGATTGATAATCATAATTTTGGAGCTTACTTTCCTGTTATGGTTCACTCAGAGCTAAGTCGACATGATTAAAGTCCTTCAAATGGTCTTTTATTTCACTAAGTGATAAATCCAGAATGATAGAGCCCTCTATGAAAATTTCTTCCCCAATAGGAACTAGAAACATGACCAAGTTTGCCAACTGTCAAAAAAGTAGAATTACATTAAATACATGCAATATGCAGTGAGAGATATTTCAGTGTTTATGGAATTTTAAAAAACAACAGACTTTTTTTAGATTTACAAAAGTTTGTATGCCCTCTGTACATGCTAGTGTGGATTTGGTTGCATAAATGATCTTGTAGTGTTGACAAAATAGTATTCTCTTCAGCAGGTGAGAAAGCAAACGCAAAGAAGAGGAAGCAGACTGCACAGTAAAATGCTCTGGAAAAAAACTATTCAAACCTGTGACTCAACCAAATTATGTTGTGCAAAACACATGTCAGCTTGGATGGTCACACATTACAAAGTAACACTGACAGCAACGGCTTTGTTAGCAAGAAATATCAAGAACGTAACTTCTCGCCCTGCTTCGTGTAAACTACCCATTTATTTCCAGTCATTATCTTGACTGGCTTTGTTGGTGCTGCGTTTAATAAACAGAACAACTATTTCTTTGTTGCAAAATGGTCTAGTTCCGGTGATGGAAGAGCCTTTATTGTGATGAATGTCATGAGGAAGCATGCCATATGGGCAGGGCATCACCAGACTTAACTTAGTGGAGGACTGGTGCATGTGAATTCATCCTAAAGACTTAAGATGAGGAATTTAACATGTCCAATGTGCTTTTTTGCATTCTTTTACTCCTGGAAGTCATGTTGTAGAAACAACTGAAATTGTTTATTTAGTTGCTGTTTTTTAGGTAAAATGACCATATGAGAGGGTCCAGGTTTAGAGAACATCCAAAAACCCAAACTATACACCAATCAGTGGGACAAGAATAATATTACAATATAGGGAAGTCAAAACCAATTCTACTTTGTCAGAGATTTATCAGTGGAAAAATAACTTTAAGAATTTTGGTTTGACTTCAGATTCTGAGAACATTGTTAGATTGTTTATGCAGATATTGTTTGACTCTTGGTAGAACGCTGCAGTGAAGTGATCCAGACATATTATGTACATTTTTTCATAAACCAAAAGTTTATGTGGAATGTTGTGGAATGTTTGTGACAGACTTTGGTGTAGACAACATGTAGACAGAGCAGCAGCTCTTTTTTTTCATTCATTTACTTCAAGCTGATCAGGTGAGTGATTAGAGAAACAACTTCCACTTAACACTGCCCTTCTCAAGGTTTGTATCTTTTGAAATGTGGAGCACATTGTTACCTGTATTCAGCAGCCTTGCGATATTACAAACCAAACTGAACATGTTCATTCTAAAATGCACATCTCTTATCTATAGTTGGACCAAGGTCAACAGGCACACTTAAGATCCTTCTTTTAGTCACATACAAGCTGTGAGCAAGGTAGTCCTGGAGAAGGCTGAATTCTGTGTTTTGGCTTAGATGCTTTTCTTTCTTTTTCCTTGTGTATTCAAGTTAGTTTTCAGCCTTGTTTGGTCTATATTCTTTCTTCAGTTTTGCTCCATCCTGTTTATTATCCTACTTGTATTCAGGTTTTGCTTCAGCTTGCATTGCCTCTTTTTCCTCTTTGGTTTAGACTTGTTTTTCAGTCTTGAGTTTATTTTCCTTCTATTCCTGTAGATGTCCTCAGTCATCTTGATCTTGTCTTTACTTACCTGTTCTCGCTTTTTATCTCTTATATTCTCTCGTTCTTTTTCCTTCATATTCTTTTCTCTTCCATTATGGTTCAGTGGTACAACTGTGTTTGTGTGCTTTTTTTTAAACTACAGGTTTGAATGTCCAGGAAATTGTGCCCTCTGTAAAATTCATATAAACGTTGTGGCCTAACATTAATTTTGCCATAAGCCAGTCTGCATTTCGGTTAACCTACATGGATCACAACAGCGAGAGTATTTTGTAAATAGTCTAATCGCTATGACCGGAAGACAAACCTGACAATTTTGTTCTCAACATTGGATTTCCCTCATCTATCTTATTGTGATTGGTCTTGAAGGGGCCCAAGGGGATACTGGTTAATTACTAATAAGAACTTGCATTGGAATTTGTCTCCCTGTGGACATCCTATTGTGAACTTATTTGTGTCCTATTTAGCTTATAACAGCTAATATTAAGATCTGCGCTTGTGTCTGTGCTGCAATACAAGCCAAACTGACTCATATATACATCCTTTTGGTATTAGACATATAAAAGAACATAAAAATGAAGTAACCATCCAGTGTGATGTTGTAAACATTATGGTTTATATAAAATTCTGACATAAGAAGGGCTATAGATTTAACATTTAGTAAAGATGCCTTTTAGACCGTAAATTACTTTAATTTCATCACTTGACTTGTTAAAGAAGGATGTGTCCTTGAAGATGAATAGATTTTTTGGTTAAAATATCTTTGTCACAGATCTTTCTATTTGGTCACTTAAACATTCTGTTGGGTTATGGCTTGACGTTTTTTTCTAAAGAATAAAGGGTGCTCCATTACCGTGTCTATGCTGAATTCACTGCAACCTTTTTTAGAAGAGCACTTGTGTGTATGAAGTGAGGGAAAGCTTGAAGAGAGTGCATATCAACTTTGCAAATAGCATGCCTTCATTTCCACCACACTGAATGCTGCAGTATGCAGGGAAGCAGCACCCCATTTGTTTGCCAAGTGGTGGCCAAGGATTTTATCCAGTTACAAAGAAGCATTATATTTACTTTATATTTACCAAGTGAATATGAACCAAAACAAAACATATTTTTTCTAATTAAAGGAAGTGACAAGATTAACAACTAAGAAGTCAAATTTTCTAAATGTTGACCTTTTCATGCCATTATGTCATTATCAGCTGTGATTTTTACATTGGTCGCCATAGCGTTCACTGAGTCCTGAATATCCATCCATCCATCCAATATCGTAACCGCTTATTTCCTAATAGGGTCATGGGGGGACTGGAGCCTAACCCAGCAGTCAATGCGCAGTCAACCCAGCGTACACCCTGGACGGTCTGCCAGTTCATCACAGAAGGCCTGAATATTTATATCTAATTAAGACCACTTTTAGAACTTTAGAAACAACAGCGCCAACTTGGATTTCACTGCTGTCTCATATTTCAAATTTGTTTGATTCATGGTCCAAATCTTTCAAAGCTTTTTTCCTTTAATGCAGTGGTATATCATATGAAACTATAGAGTGAGTAGACTGAGTGAAAGATCCCCCAGGGCAAACCCTTCCTAAAGAGGCCAGATGGATCTAAAAATGTAAAAATTACAGTCACTGCAGTTCAAACTCCAAACAACCCATTACATCCTACTTATCCCCTCTGCCAATAGGCAAAAGACAAAGTACACTTTGAACAGGTCGCCACTCTATCACAGAGTTAACACGACACACAAGACAAACACCCATAGTCTGTCAGTAAGACCACCACTTTAGACTAACAGTTACCATAACAGGGATGCTTTTGGACAGGAGGACGTCAGAGAGCCTGGATTGAGCAATTCCTTGCACAGTGAAAATATTCAAAAAACATGCAGAGAGTACACAACCAAGATTCAACTGAGGGAACTTGTTGATAAGAATCTACTGTGAAAACCAACACACTACTGTGACCTCAAATAAAGAATGAACATTTTAAAACATCAAAATTAGTACAATTTCTTATATGTGTAAAACCCTGTGCCTCTCGTGTTCACTTTGACCGTAAATGTTCTTTTCTATTAACTTCTATTTAAAAGAAAATTCGAATGCAGTTATTTTGCTGTTATGCGAGAGCTTTTTCGTTTATCTTTTGTATATTGCTTTAAATAGAATTTCTATGGCCTATTACATGGTTAGGTGGTTGTACCTTCTTTGGGTCTAATTTTAAAGCACAAATACAGGATATTTGAATATCTTTACCAAAGCAGAACCAGCACTTCTTCTACTTCTAAGACCTTTAGTTTGTGCTGGTTTCCCACTGAAAACCCCAAACCTTTATTTCACATCTGGTTTTATGACAATGGATAACACTTTTCTGTAGAAAACCTTTGTGATCGTCTGACTTAATTGCACTTTTGATAGCATAAGTTTGGGCAGTCTTTATCAGAGACCACAAAGCTTCCCTGGACCACTTCAAATCAACATATTCTTGCCCTGTTGGTCTCCATATTTTTAACTGATAAACAAAGCAAGTCATTTCATGTCTTTGTTTTCAATTTTACTGAATGGAAGGTTATTTGTATTTAAATAACTTTGGGATTTTATAAGCAAAATATAGTCTTCATTTGTCTGTGAAGAAATTGACAGTTCTTTACCTTTATTTCAGATTTTCATTTGCATTACCTAAAAAACATCCATGCGTGCATGTGCAATACAATTAATTTCTTTATGCTGAGCAGCTCAACCCATAATTTCTTTGAGCTGCAAATAACTGCCAACAAATTCTGAGTTGTTCACCTATTTTCGAACAAGCCGGGAGCAGTCCGGATAACCAACTTTGTCTCCTATTGCAAAGCTTAAGTGTAAAGTATTAGCTGTCAAAGGGTTACACTCATGAATAATTTCAGATATCATGCTATACCCAGTATAACCTATTCTTTATACACAACTGACTGAAGCTTCAGCAGTAGATAGACTAAAAACTGCGTGAAACAGCAGGTCTAACAATAATTCATATGAACAGATAAATTGTTAAGAGCAGTGAGCAACGCAGTCATTGCAGATCCTATGATTCTACATTTTGAAAGCAACTGAAAACAAAGCTAGCTAGAAACCAGATATGTTGGTAATGGCTGAAAACATTCACTGATGCTAAGAAACAATGCAGTCATAAGCAGAAGAATAAAGTCACGGAATCTGCCGTGAATGTTTCATTCTTTTTTTTCTCTTTTGCATATTTGTCTTGAAAGTAACTGACAGAAAAACCCTTGACCTATCTGACAGATTTGTTACATTTTAAGGTGATGCCTTCAGCTACCTTCAAACAAGTCTCCCTCCTTGAAAGACATTTTTTTCGAAGTGGCTTTGCATTGTCATTTCCCGACAGCTTATGCGCTGTAAATAGGACAAGGAGTGAACTCCGTGTCTGATCTCAAGCAATTTTCAGAAATGCTCAATTCAATTCAGTTCAGTGCAGCATTTTGGAAATAGTGTCCAAAGGTGATCACTTATTTTGAAGTATATGACAGAGAATATAATAACTTATTAAATAAATGGATAAATAATTAATAGAAAATGAAAAAAATGAAGTCAGTGGGGTGTGGTTGGATCTGCAAAAAGAAAATATATATTCAATGACAATGGCACATTAAATAGCACTAGTTATAACGGCCTCCGCGTGTTTGTTGAAAAAAAATCATCACAGTATCATCCCTAATCACAAGAAAAAGCAATCTGTAGAAATATAAGATATGAGATAACCACTTGAACTGAATATTGCCACCTGGCTCCTCGCCCCACACTACTGTAGCAACATGTTGGAAATCAGCATGCAAATCGTGTTGTAAGATATTGAGGTGGAGTGGGAAGAAACTCTTTTTTTTCTTTGAAAGTACAAGACCATGAGCTACTCAAAACATGTTTTTCCACACCATCACTGACAAATTGAAGGATATGTTGTGACATAAGAACACTTCTGCGAGTGCTGCAAAATAAAATATTCTGAGCATACCCCATCTTCTTTACATGTAGGTTCACCTTGTCCTTTAGTAGAAGGACTGGTTCTGTTTTTCAAATCTGGGTTGTTTTCACTAGTCCTGCAAACATCAGCACAGTAACAGGATGACATGTACTTCAAAATAGTTAACAATAATATTCTATTCTCATCAAGGTGAATTGAAGGAAGTGTAAGAATCAGAAAATATTCCATATGAGCAAGGTTGAACAAATAGCATTTTTAATACCATGTTACCACTTTATGTAATAGCATTTTTTAAAATTTTTCCAGAAGTAGGTTCTGTGAAAAAGAAACTCCAGAGGTGACTGTGACTGCAGATCGGATGAAACCCAAGCTTTCATTTATTTGCCAGCAACAGCCGAAATGAGTCTCAATAAGCAGAGACAGAGGTGGTTCCTTCAGGGTATGCGTACATGTTCTGAAGATATTAAGTCCAGCTTTTGCCAAGGATCAAACACTGGCCCACCAGTTCATCAAATACTCTGAGCTGGACATTCATAAAACATGCGTTCCCCAGATAGCTCTTGGCATAAGCTCAGATGTAATAAATCACACACTGTATATTTCATAAGTGGTTTGGGAGTTGTATGTGGGGTTGTATTAAGACAGTTGCCTTAGATACTAAAGATGAAATTGATGCATGTTTAATTATAGATATAATTCTTGTTTAAATTATAATAAGAAATACTTCATCCAATGCTTCTTAAAATCTAAATTTGTATGCAGATTTGAAAATTGCATTGCATTGTCAGATTTGAAAATACATATATTTATGTGTTGGTTTGACTAACACCCTTTTTAATTCCTTGAACATGATTTATAAAAATTGACTGAAGTGCCACACCTATGAACCTCTTATCTTTTAAACAATGCATACTTAAATGCACTTACACACACACATGCAACTCTAACAAACGAGCTATTTTCATTTTACAGCCGCCTTGTGATTGCCAGTAAACTGCATACCAGTTATTGCCACTATGTATTTCCAATTATTTTATGTGGAAGAGGGCAAAGGGACAAATGGAGTGGAGACAAGAGAAAGAAAGAGTGTACCAAGCCAAGACACTTTGTAATGCCATGGGCAGGTTATAAGGAAGATAAATAGCGTGACACCTTAATGGAGCCATATAGTTATCCTTTATGAATAAAGTAAGATTGCTTCATAAAAGGTACAGTACATGATTAATGATAGAGCCGAGCCACTTC
The DNA here is from genome assembly GCA_013363375.1 of Menidia beryllina. Classification (NCBI taxonomy): domain Eukaryota; kingdom Metazoa; phylum Chordata; class Actinopteri; order Atheriniformes; family Atherinopsidae; genus Menidia; species Menidia beryllina. The sequence continues at coordinate 8,327,743 of JABUIW010000124.1, read as the reverse complement.
CATCGATCCTGGACATAAAAGGACTCTCGAGTATTTACAGCTGTTAATGTTATAACAAATGGTATTATAAAACTTGGATGTATTGTGAGTAAGTACAATAACTAGTTATTTTCTTGGGACTTTTGCTGAGCTTTGATAGGACAGTATACCTGTGGTTAGAACTTGAGATGCTGGCACAAGAGGAACACAAACATAGTGTAAGATTGAACAAATCACTCCAGTTAGTTAATCCTGTGGTGCCAATTGACAATAACAAAAACAAAGTCATCACTTGGCATTACAGAGGGGGAAAAAGACAAAGATCTAACACAGCTTTTTGAGAAAGGACTTGGCAGAAAGAGCAAAGCAATCGGATGTGGCCGGTTAGGGTTAGGCAACAGAGAGAAGAAAGAGAAAAAAACAAACAATAAACAATAGGCAAATTGGTTCAGAAATGTGCCGTGCCAAAGAGACCTGCATAACAGTGCAAAGAGAAAAAAATATAACAAAATGCAAAAAGACATCCAACTTGATGGGATGGAATAATGACATGCAAATGAAACATGAGTGTCAGAGAGGTGAGTAGTTGGAAGTTTCTCAGTGTATTACAGGAGGGCTCCTTCACAGCCTGAGCTGACAAGGGACCGTAGAAGATTACTAAATGATGATGAAGGGTCATCTCTGCAAGTCATTGCAATAAACTTTATCAAAAGTTTTTCTTTTTTATAGATGGAGAATAAATGGGGATATGGTGGCTGCTTCCCATTGTTCTAAAAAAAATGTTAAGGAAGAATAAGTGAGCCTGTAGTATGAGAGCGTTATAAGTGTCTGTAGGTTTGGTAAGACGCTGATTTCTTCAGTGTGAAACATGTTAGAAATGCCTTACAGTCTTCATTGATTTTGGTTGGACTGGAATACACTGATTGGACTATTTTTGATCTTGAGGAACTGATCTTATTTGATTCAATTGGACTATATATAATTTCAGTTAAACTCACCCTGCCAACTACCCCCCCACACACACACACAAATTCCCAAATATGTATTTCATAAATACACTGAAACGAAGTCATATGGTCTATGCAGCACTGAGCTCTGACAGAGTAAGTGGAGAAAGCCCATTTCTAAATCAACATGCAAATTTTGCATTGACTGATAAAGCTATGAAATTGTATTTCTTGCCTTCTTGTCTTCATCTATGCTATAATGTCATTTGTACTGAATAGATTATTCACAAGAATATATGTGTACAAAAACAAGAATGGTAACAAAGGATTTAAAGGATTTAACCATATTAAACTTCAAATTCATATCTGTCTTTTTTGTTGATTTTAAAAGAAAGATTGGCAAATGCCATTGTCTCTGTGTTTTATCTATTCCATGAGATATCAACACCACTCATGTCATTTTGATGTTGCGTCTGGGACTGTGTATACTTCCAAACAAATGCACAAGGAGCTATATTGCAATTGCCAGTGGAAAAGCCTGAATGACATAGACAACTGTATGTGGAAATTATTCACATCTGCAGTTTGATATCTATGGCCACAGCTTCAAATGCACAGCTGGCAATCCTAATCTGCATAAACAGAGCCGTGACATTTCAGAGGAATGAAAGCTAATCAAATATAGACTGAGTAAATGCTTTGCTTCACTCTGATTTGTTTTGGACGTAGTGGCATGACATGAGAATCAGCTGATCAGTATCAGCTGACTCTATTCACAGAGAAAATCCAAATGTTGATCTGTCAGGTCTCTAAGGGAGGCCAGGGGCAATGAACCTCAATGAGAAATATCAAATGCATATTTACATTCACTAGCATTTAAATTGACTCCAAAGTTTATTTCAGAGGGGAATCAACATTCATATCTTACATCTCCGTCTATGGAATCTTATCAAGGGTGTTTAAAAAATAACATTATCTTACCCCATGGAGTAGTCTTAGAGCTTGTCCTGTCCAATTAATAACCATAACTGATAAAACCATTTAATAGACTGGTCTTGATTGAATTGTTAGTTTTGATTACTAAGCAAAAGCATTTTCTTTTTAGGAATGACCTTAGTTAAATTGTATTCTCTTGAAGAACCAGTAATTTTCTCTTTCTGATTCATACAACAATGTTTAAAACTGGGTCCTTCAAAGGGCTTTTTTTTTACATACAACTGTTCATTTATTGATGACTTCTGTAAAAAAGGAAACACTAATTAGACGGACTCAAGAGATCCCATGAAACATCATAAAACGTTTCTGTTGTTAATGGAAAAATATATAACATTTTTACTTCCACGGCAAAAAGATATAAAACAGCTATATTCTCCTTCTTCTGTTTTACTCCATACAGCCTCTCCGTCCTTACTAATAATGTTTTCTCTTCTGTCATGACATAATGGTGTCAAAAGATGCTCAAGTTGTGGCCTGCACTCCATTTTCCAGCCCCCCTCCGCTATTCTACTTCTGTGAACACCATCCAATGTTTATAGTTAGAATGTCAAAGAACATGGTAAGGCTTTGAATGGACCTGAATTAACTGTTTGGTTGTCGGGCACCCAAGCAAATATACTTGGAATAAGCAGGTACAGAAATGGACGGATAACTGGTCGTACCATCACTCAGTACAATGCAATGATTTGCTTTTGTATTCAGTCGACATTCTTTGGCCAAAATAGCAAAACAAACACAACTGGATGTTCTGATAGTTTTTGGTCCAAAATTATGGAATCTATTAAACAAGACATTGATGAAATACTTGAAGACATGAAGACTTTTATATACAAGAAAAATATTAGACACCTTTAACAAGGAGAACAAATCTTAACGATAATATGTAACAAACCTGAACATGTTGGTAAAATCTTTCCATCAAGATGTTTGTTTTTGTCCAGACTAAACTAAATGAAATTAATTATTTTGGTTAAAAATGTTAACAATACTAGGTGAAACCTCAAGATGAAGTAATGAATGTAATGTATCATCCACTGATTTTTTTTATTTTATTATGAATTTGAAATAAAATTCAGCCTATCATATCAATGGAACCCTACACGGTGTTGCAAACTTACAGTCTGAGTTGCTTTAAGTTGTTGTCTTCCTAAAGATAGCCCATATATCACAGCTGTGAAAAAAAGCACCATAAGCTCTTTACTCAGGTTTATCTAGTTCCACTTTTAAAATTGTTATGCTATTCATATTTATTGAAAAGTTTACACATAGCAGTATCCAAAGGGCTTTTTGGACATCAATAGTAACTGTATATTTATGTCCTCAAATTTTGAGAAAACTTCACAGTGTACTACATGTATGGTAGTAGATTTTCTTTGGCAGAAATTTGTATACTGTTTATGCTTAAATGTTTGCTTGCAGGGCTGCATGGTGGCATAATAGTTGGCAATGCTACCCTCACAGAAAGAGAGTTCCAAGTTCTCATCCCTGGTGGGCTGTTTTTGTGTGAGCTTACTCCCATCATCCAAAAACACACATTAGGTAGATCCGTGACTTTGAATTGACTCTGGAAGTGAGGGCAAGTGTGCATGGTTGTTGCAACCTGTCCAGAGTGTACCTCATGTCTCACCCAATGGCAGCTGAAATGTGATCCAGCACCCTACAAGCCCACATTAGATTGAGCAGGAACAGAAAATGAATGGGCAGATGGATGGATGGATAGATGGATGGATAGAATATGGATTTACGGAGGTCACTTGCATAATCCACACTGACTTTAACCTATATGTGGTATATGAGCAAGAGGCAGATACACTATATTGCCAAAAGTATTTGCTCACCTGCCTTGACTCACATATGAGCTTAAGTGACATCCCGTTCCTAATCCATAGGGTTCAATATGACGTCGGTCCACCCTTTGCAGCTAGAACAGCTTCAACTCTTCTGGGAAGGCTGTCCACAAGGTTTAGGAGTGTGTTTATGGGAATTTTTGACCATTCTTCCAGAAGCGCATTTGTGAGGTCGCACACTGATGTTGGACGAGAAGGCCTGGCTCTCAGTCTCCGCTCTAATTCATCCCAAAGGTGTTCTATCGGGTTGAGGTCAGGACTCTGTGCAGGCCAGTCAAGTTCATCCACACCAGACTCTGTCATCCATGTCTTTATGGACCTTGCTTTGTGCACTGGTGCACAGTCATGTTGGAAGAGGAAGGGGCCAGCTCCAAACTGTTCCCACAAAGTTGGGAGCATGGAATTGTCCAAAATGTCTTGGTATGCTGAAGCATTCAGAGTTCCTTTCACTGGAACTAAGGGGCCAAGCCCAGCTCCTGAAAAACAACCCCACACCATAATCCCCCCTCCACCAAACTTTACACTTGGCACAATGCAGTCAGACAAGTACCGTTCTCCTGGCAACCGCCAAACACAGACCCGTCCATCAGATTGCCAGATGGAGAAGGGCGATTCGTCACTCCAGAGAACGCGTCTCCACTGCTCTAGAGTCCAGTGGCGGCGTGCTTTACACCACCGCATCCGACGCTTTGCATTGCACTTGGTGATGTATGGCTTGGATGCAGCTGCTCGACCATGGAAACCCATTCCATGAAGCTCTCTGCGCACTGTTCTTGAGCTAATCTGAAGGCCACATGAAGTTTGGAGGTCTGTAGTGATTGACTCTGCAGAAAGTTGGCGACCTCTTCGCACTATGCGCGTCAGCATCCGCTGACCCCGCTCCGTCAGTTTACGTGGCCTACCACTTCGTGGCTGAGTTGCTGTCGTTCCCAAACACTTCCATTTTCTTATAATACAGCTGACAGTTGACTGTGGAATATTTAGGAGCGAGGAAATTTCACGACTGGATTTGTTGCACAGGTGGCATCCTATCACAGTTCCACGCTGGAATTCACTGAGCTCCTGAGAGCGACCCATTCTTTCACAAATATTTGTAAAAACAGTCTGCATGCCTAGGTGCTTGAATTTATACACCTGTGGCCATGGAAGTGATTGGAACACCTGATTCCGATAATTTGGATGGGTGAGCAAATACTTTTGGCAATATAGTGTATGTGTTAATGTTTTAGTGTCACATACAAAAATCACTGGGTTAGTGAAAGGTTATGTTGTCTTATGTTATAGAAGTTATTGTTAAAACCCCACTAACCTCCTACACAGATCAAATGTCTTCCTATTAGCATTATTACTATTGTTATTTGCAGAATGACTCATTATTTGCATATGCAATGCTAATCGTGTGCTGATAGATTTAATCGACAACAAAAAAGGCTTCCAGATGCCAGGTGGCTTAACACAAGGTTTCCATCAATGATCATCTCACTGTGTTCACGGCTGCATGTTTTTCTCTGACATGCCATGAAATCTTAAGGACATAATAAGCAAAGAAAATAAACCTTCCTACTACAAGTTCATGGAGTTAAAGGAATATATATAATGATGTTTTGAATGATCAAAAGCCCCCCAAAAAATCTCATAGCTTAAACGTGAGACTTTTTTTGCTGTGTGTCAGCTCCTCTCATGGTGATGACTAATGAGACAGGATGCGGTCCAGATCAATGGTCCTTTGGATGGCTTGTTGAACCTGGATCAATATCTACTGGCTGAGTGAGGACTTGTTCTCTGATTTGGTGTTTCTCACTGTCAGACACTCTCATATAAGATATAGTCACTCTTACAGCTATCCACCCCCACAACAAACACACACCCACGGCCACACACACACCTACTTCTTATCTATCTTTTCACTCTCTGTCTTTGCTAAATAGACCGAGAGTCCCTGATGCAGCAAGGTTAGATCATCATGCTTTCTGACAGAGATACAAGGAGCTCTGCTCTGCCATATGAGGCAAAGGTGTTTTCAAATCCATAACTAGAAGGGCTGTGTGTAAGACACAGCTGTCTCACATCAAATGTACAGAGTTTGTGTGCGTGTGTCATTTATGACTTCAAATGGTTTTAAAAAGAGCAGATTTTTGAATTATTGGAATATGGCACATTTAAACGGGTTTAGAAAATACAGCTAGAAATTAATGCGAGCTCGCCTAATCTTTCAAAAGATTGATTTCTCCACATCTCGCCTCACTCCCTCAAAAACACTCAATAACGGCACACCTGCTCGTTCACACCTATGAATTACAAATTAAATCACATATCAACAGAAAATATAAATACTCGTTTTGCCTCATTTTGAAGCAATTTCAACAGAAGATCGAACATTTAAATGACCAGTAGAGCTTCCAGTAAAGAAGAAAAGCAAATAATTAAAATAGCTGATACTAAATCTTACAGTTCCAAAAAAGGAAGAAACAAACAATAGCATTTCACCATGTAAACAGCATGGACTTTGCAGTGAAATAAACAGCTGACACCACAAGGTTGCCAAGCAGTGATGTACTCGTTATACCACATGAGGTATATCTTGGACAGAAATTCCTGCTTTGCTGCATAACATGTTTTTCAGAAAAAGTGAGGAGGCTTAATGATATCAGGGCACTGACTAACTGACAAGCCACAGACTAACAATATTAAAGGACCTTTGGAATTTGCATTTCAGCCATTGAGAAAATGCAGTGCCTTTGTGCAGGATCTGAACACCTAGAGAGAAGTGTTAGTGTAATCAGGATTCTCTTGTTTTACTGTGGCTGTGCTTTAACACAGTAGAACCTCATAAATCTGAATGTCACTTCACAACAAATTGGATTCTGACTGAAGAATCCAACCGAGCTCATTTTGTTACTTAAAGGGTACATGAGTTCAGATTAGATTTCTACTGGGAGAGAACCCGGCTCTCAGAATTTCTCAGCTTTTTTATTTATTCCTGCAGACAAGGGACTTAAAACGCTCAGGAAATAGGCCATAAGCAGATGATATCTTCATATGATATTGTTGTTGTCAGTTGTATTTTTCAGCTGTGATAAAAGAGCAGAAGTGAAATTGTTTTCTCTCTGCTATCAACACTTAGAGAAAGCAAGCAGTTAGCCACCTGAGAAGAGAATAAAGCTTATAAGTTATTCTTTGCTCTTTGCCTCGGCTGAACAGCATGTACTTTTGCATTTTTAGTTTGCTGTTTACTTCATATCTGTGTAAATTAACAATACATAGAATGATACATTTTAATTGATGTAAAACATTTATTGACTTGGTTGCTCTGAATCAAATATAATGAACCATAAACTGGTTGATGGCTTAATTTCATAGCTTAAAGTCAAAGTTTCTTAACCATTTTTATTGACCACAAGATCCAACCTAATTTTATGGTATTGTGTGTTTTTAATTTGGACTTCAATGTCCTCATGCCATATTATTTAGATTCCATAAATACTTTGGCCAAGCGCCTTACAAATATATAATTGCAGTTGGATTTATGTGGTTGAAAAGTTAAACATAAGATGATTGGTCATTGTTATTTCACACAATGTTGTGTTTTCCAAACCACATTTTAAATTCCATTCTACGTATAACTAAGACCTTTACTTCAATGATAAAAAAAACATAAGGCTTTTGTTTTTTGTTTTAGTGGATGTCTCTATGTGGTCTCAGATCGTGCGGTTTCTTCAACCTGCCCTAAACCTCACGTACACACTCTGCAACGTCAACTTCATACTTACCCTTTTTTGTATTCCAGTGAACAACCCTACTTCACCAACCAAGAGAGATATTGATTTGAACCGTACAATATTGATCTTGCCCTCCTATGACATTAAAAAACTACTTTTTCTATCCTGTGTTTCTCTGGTACCATTCATATAATTCCATTCCCAATTGAGACCTTCTCTTTCACCCTTTCGCATTCCAAGTCCTGTGTCAATTCACCTGTAAGCTTTATATGAGAATTCTGTTACCTGCTGGGCTTCCCCACAAGCTAGCCAATGTTTTGCATTCTAGCCGAGGGTTGCACATGGAAAACAGAAAACTACAACATATGGGTCACCAACCTTTGTTAGACCTTTGTGACACTGACCCGGCTGAACAGAACTGACCAGTGCAGCATCGTGCTTTCTGAGACAGAAGCTTGTTGAGGAGAAGGGGAGAATCCCTAACACATTTCTTTTCTTTTCCTTATAAATTACTGCTAAAGACTAAAAATGAGGAACTACTGAAACACCAATAGAAGGCATGTATGAATTGGATGAAATAAGGCAGTGATGTGCAAACTACCATTAAGAGCCACTGAGGTATTTTCCCATATATTTCTTTTTGTAGATAAATAAAAAAAGGAAGACTTTCTACACTGGGGACAAACACGCGTTGGACCACTTTTTCTTTATTCTTTACAGAAAAATTTAGAATGCAGGGGGTTCTTTAAAACTTCAAAAGAGAGTCACTCCCTCCTGAGCCCATCTCTTGACTCTTTGAGTTTTAGCTATTCTATCCATGCGTGAGCTATTGTAGAGGCTACAAAAAAAATTATGACCTTATGTTTTATTCATGGTGTCCCCGCTTTCAAAAGATAAGGGGGTGTCATTCTTACACAATCACAATGCTAGCAGCTTTCATGGGAATGCTTCACCTTCAGCTATTGCAAACTACCTAAAAGTGCTAATCACAGCAGACCTTAGTCCAGGCAAAACAGTGATGTATGACTCTCACATGTTTGGGACTTTGATTATTTGTCACTCTTTAAACTTGAATACATAATTTTTATAATGTATATCTGCAGAAACATAACAATGGATGAACATTAAACACACAAAGGTGCATACACACAAATAGTACCAATGAGAAAAACATGTTGCCATCCTCCAGTAAACAAATTTGCTGGAGATGGAATCTCTATACGAGTTCAGTGGAAATGACTCTCTGGAATGACTTGCACTGTATTTTTCAGTGCTGTACCTAGGTCTGATAGCTTGTGCTGATATATCTGCTCTGACATTTACGATAGCCTCACTGTATCCCCTAATTATTGAACAATTTCAGCATAAAATCTGATTTAGCAGTTCAAATGAAGCTGCCTGAAGTCATTTGGCTTTGCCCAAGACTTTTCTCCTCTGGTAGTTTATTTATTTGTTTTGCTTTTTTTTTCCTTTTGTCAACATTACCCCAGTACACCGAAAAATAAAAGATACATATACCCTGATGTCTCTAGGTAGATACTCAGTTTATTAACAGAACAACATTGCCCCCTGTTGGTTACAAAGGAAGAAACCTCAGATCCATGTTGATTCATAATGTCATTAATGCCTCCCTGAATTATGCCCATTTAATCTCAACTAGATTTAGCAGAAGATTTTAGGTGTACAGATGTGCTGTGATTGCAGGAAACTGGCTCCTTGTTGATTGCAAGCATTGTACGTAAGAGCTGCAGGTGTATACTCATCACTTGATGCTGCAACTGACACACTCTACACGTGTGTGTGTGCGTGTGTGTGTGTGGAAGGGAGCATTTTCCAGGATTACTGCTAAGTAGAAGATTAACTTCCCTTTAAAAGGTTTAAAGTTAAAAATTGTCTTTTCCCTTCAAAGTTAAATGTGAAAAATCAGTGTGTATTTTCATATGAAAGGAGTCAAATCAAAACGGCAGGAAGCACTGCAAAAGTTTAAGTTCTCCAAAAATCTGAGCTCTCAGATAAGTTATTTAAATCCACCTAGTCTATTTTAATTAGTCCTTCAGGGTTATGTCTCGTTCAGATTCATTATCAAGCGTTGCAAAATGATGCAGAGTTTAAAGTGAAAATCCCTCAAACCTCGTCCCAACTGTCAGTAGGCATGTGCAAATGTGGAACATGGGAAGATTAAATTAGCTGATGCCCACAAAGCATGAAAGAGCTATACAGCAAAGCATTTCCATATGGCTATTTCCTCATTGCGTTGTATAGTAAACGAAAGGCAGCTAGCAGGGACAATAAAGGTAAGGTCATGATCCCAAAGCCTAAAACAGATTGCTCACAACATCAAATCAATGCCGCAAAAGGGTATTTTTGTATGTAATACAAAATAGTGCCCTCTTATTTTAACCTCCTTGATATCCTTATCTAAAGTTTTTTTTTTTGCAACAACAACAAAAAATGTTTGACAAATTTCAGGAAAGAAAATCATATGAGGTGAAAACAACCTGTTATAAGCAAAAGAAATGGATCATCCTGTGGGCTTTTGCTGTAGCCTGTGAGATATACAACATTTTCACGTAAGAGGGGATCCAATGAAATATCAACAAATGCTGAATTCAAACAATCATCCATCAAAAGCTAAAGATGACTGCTGCAATAGGATAATGATTATATGTTTTCTTCAGTTCTATTTAACTCTTTGTATTTTTGTTTTTGCATTGAATTTTGTGAGCAAATGTCAGTTGTTGCAAAGCACTGATTTAGTGTATTTCTGTATTTTAGGTGCTTTTGTTTCTGATTTTTATTCCATTTTTCACTCTTTATTGATTCAATTTTCTTCCTATTTTTGATTGGTTTTCTGCCCACCAAACCTTGACCTGCAAACAGCCAACTCTAATCCTGATAATGTACTCTATCCACCACCCATCTTTTCGCCTACTGCACATCAATTTAGAAAGGTGCTATTTACTCTCATAAAGGGGAAATTATGTTTGAACATTTACAGTGTCCCATTTGCTACTCCTTTCTTTGCTGCCTCATCAAATGATTTCCCAGCAGTTTTCCAACACCACCACTGTTTCATTTCTAGAAAAATGCTTCAGTAAACACAAAAGCCAAGGGTTGCTGATATCAACCAGGTACATTAGCTTTTATTGTTATTTACCATCTCTTTTTTCAATTATTTTTAATTCAATTTGTATTTCATGAACTGCTGTACTGTCTGTTTTTAATGTGATATTTATGGGTTTCCATGCACTTTCATTATATTACACATTCAAAACTAACCACTGAGCGCCAGCACTAAAATCAAAGTGGCAACAGACTGGAATACATTTATGAAGAAAAAGGCAGAAATTAGTTTAGTTGAAGATGCCATGGCTATGTGTTGTTTTAAACCCTTGCTGATGACATTTGGCATTTTCAAAGAGTATGAAAGGGAAGGTAATATTAAATTTGCAAATGCACAAGGCTAAGAATAAATACTGAATTACTGTGCCAAAGCTTTCCAACCGTCCTTTTACAGTTTTTATTATTTCGAAAAAATGGCAGCACATAGACATTATATTTGGCAAACCAGTATGTAATCTGAATTGAAAACCCAAAACCTATAGACCTGTCTGAGGTCCAAACCCTATATTTGAGGGTTATAAAACCTCTGGCTTTGCCCTGGAAAAAAAAAACACAATGAAATTATCAATATCCTACTGAAAGTAAGATACATTTTCATTTTTAGCATAGTGTTATATTTGTTAGCATCCATGTTCAAGTTAAAAAATTGTACTCGTTGATATTTGGAACTAATTCTGAACCTCTATTGCCAAAAGCAAGTTAGGTATTTGATTTGATCCACAATCTTTTGAGTCAGCTGGTGCTAAATCCATGTGGATAAATGGGCTTAAGCAGGTGATTGATCATCTTCTTTATGCCTGCGGCTCCACAGCATCTCTCCTTGTTATACCTCCAGAAGTAGTATTGTTAGCCTTAAAATGTTTTCCAATGTTCTAATGGTGATTTGCTGATGCCCTGATCACCTTTTCATTTATTTTCAATCCCAGCATGCGGCCCACCTGGTCCTGGTTTGATACGGTTAAAATTTTTACCTGTTATAGACGTTATCCATACCACTTGTTTGCACATGTTTAAACTGGTATTGGCATTTAAGCACTGACCACTGAAAAGATCAGAAATGCCTATCTAATGTATAGGTTCTCTGTGTTCCTTTAGGGCACACACACAGGTCTTTGGGAGATTTCCCACTTTGTCATGCCACTTGACATTGGCAGCATTGGGTGCTGATAGCCAAAAGGTAGAGTCAAAATGGATCACGTCAATGAGTCCTTTTTCCCAGAAATTTCAGCTCCAATTGGGATTCTTCTTCTGCTAAAATAACTTCAATTTTTTATTTTTATGAGAAACTAAGCAAATAGGAAACTTGTTTGTGCGTCACCATGGAAATGTGAGATCCTTGGTAAATGATCATAAGATCACGAAGCTCTGATAAAGACACCGGAAGACGATTGAGAAATTGGGTGGTTTCATTAAGACGTTGCTTAAGGAGCGTGTTTGAGGGACCAATGCTTGTCTAGCCAGCTTTCAGACTATGTGGGGCGATGGAAACTGCAGGCTGAGCAGCAAGACTAAGGAGGGGGATTGCTGTGTTGACAGACTGTTGACAGCAGATGGTGTGGTCCTGAACATTTAACTGACAAAGGGCTACTCTGCACTCCAGATATTGAACCACTGGCTAATAGAGAGTTTCTCTTTGTATTATCTACCAAGACAGTAGACAATAATTTTGTCAGCTGCACAGATATCATTCTGCATCACTGCCAATGCTGAATGTAGCATCGGCTCAACGGCTTAGTTGTTGCCAAGCTACATGCACATAACCCCAACGTATTCATTGATCTCTGGAGATTTCGACAAGGCTTCAATAAATCTCTCCTGTGTTTTACCAGCCAAGTCTTTGCCTTTAAAGATGGTGCATTAAGAGAAATGTGGCTGTCAGATGTTTTAGGAAGTCTGATGGAGCTGAAGAATGTTTCTCGATAGAGGTCATCAGTTATTAAGGCTCTAGGTACTCCCAGGTTTTAGAAAGTCCATTGACTGAATAATGTTTCCCTTTTTTCAGTCTCTAAATTGAAAGTAAGACCAGAGTAAGTTAAGTTATGTCTGTCCTCTACTGCTGCAGAGTTGGAAACAAGTCATTACCCACAACCTACAACAGCAAGGAGAGGCTTTTTTTCCAGAAATATTACAATACATCACACTATCAGGTAAATGGAACACTACTGCTCCAGTTACTGTGGTGAATATGCTGGAGTCTGGCGTCTTGATGGTTTTAAGCATGTTTTGCCAACTTTAGCTTGTCTCACCTTACAATAGCAGGGATGGTTCAAAGATAGCAGTAAAGCAGCTCCTGCAGTAATACGTTTGTGGGGCAGCTGTTGCTCTCTGTGGCTACTGCCATTATCTTACTTGGAAAACCATAATGAGTTATTAATAGCGACTTCATATCACATTTGATAAAAGCTTTAGTTATATGATTAAAAATAATCTGTATCTATTGGAGAAATATGCTTTTTGTATAGTATTGATAAAATGTTGTGAAGGAAAACATTTAATCTTATTCACTCATCTATCTTGTAGCAGCACAAGAGAATCTGCCTTTCCCCCCTCCCCCTACAGATTAGGAATGTGTCACCACTTTCAAACTCTGTCTCGACCAATTGAATTTATCATTAGTGGCGTGTTTATGTGCCATGTAATCTATCTATCTAACCATTTTCTAAATTGAGGATGGAGTCCTGAGCCTGTCCCTAATGTAATAAGGACAGAGGTGGAGTCCATCCTGGACAGGTCAAGAATTTCATCACAGAGTAAAAACAGAGACACAGGATAAATAATCCTGCGTGCTCCCTATACTCACCTTTACCAATTATGCACGCTTTTGGATGGTGGGAGGAAGCTGGAGAACCTCCTAAGAACACAAGACTCTGGCTTGAATGAACTAAATAAATACATTTCACTTCAGGAGAACTTTTTATTTTCTCTCTAAGATGGAACTTTTTCTAATTGAGGCAAATATGATAATGTTACAATTATGGCTTAAATTACATACTCTGGGAAATAACTCAACCCAAGACTGTAGAAATCCAATTTTATTTAGGTTATGTATGCCATAATTTCTGCCCTAAAGTAAATGCTGGAAAAACACATTTCATAAGATTTGCCAAAGGAATTGACCCCAGTCTCAGTCTTTTTTGATATACAGCCGGTGGATGGCTTAGTCAGACATTTTCATGATCATTCATTTTCATCCATGTAAATCTATATGACGGCAACAACACCTACAGAGAGCAATTCAGACACACAACAGCAACATCTAATCACTTCAACTAATTGCATTTATTTGTCTTCTTTTTTTTTCTGCTGAGCTCTATGGAGCAGCAAAATCCAGTTTAAAAGTGTGTTGAAAGTTTTTTTTTTTTTCTGTTACATTGTGATGTACAGCAAAAAGTAGGGAATCAAAGCTCTGAAGTGTGATACCTCCTCCGCTTGGGAACTCCAGGGAAGAAATCCAAGGCTCTGAAGTTTCTCTTGTGCTGTCTTAATATCCCTAAGCCATCTACAGCAATCAGCTTAGATAAGCTAAATTATTTCACTTTACTTTTAGATATCATAATTCTATGAATTAGAAAAAAACACATGGTTCACCATAATCATAAAAAAAACAATTGGAAATAAAAAACACAAATATATATTTTTTACATGAAATGTTTAAATGCATATGCTTTATAAGACTGAGCGAAGTTTTATTATATATATGTCCCCTATACATATACATATACAGTATATATAGATATAGATAGATAGATAGATAGATAGATAGATAGATAGATAGATAGATAGATAGATAGATAGATAGATAGATAGATAGATAGATAGATAGATTGATTGATTGATTGATTGATTGATTGATTGAT
>JABUIW010000124.1:8277538-8313175 GCA_013363375.1 Menidia beryllina | reverse complement strand
TGCTCATTTAGCTGACACAGTACTTTACTTATCTGTGGTTGCAATTGCATTCTGTGACCATCTAATTAGTCTAAAGACATGGATTTTACAGAAATTGCTTTGTGGGAGGGTAAAAGAATCTGTAGATTAGATTTGGGTTTTTTTACTGATGAGCCAGGGGGACAGATATGGCGGCCCTCTTGTTGCCCTGTTCTTATCTATGTACTATCAAATGTGGTCTTCCCCCTCCCTCCCTGATTCAAAACCCTGTGCAGTACATCACATCTCTATCAGATGATAACTTGCATGAACTGATCTGGGCAGACATTGTGAGCATATAATGGCATTATGCACTGTTCGCTGAGCTCATTTTACAGTGAACTTTGGCTCTCAGGAGAGGACAATTGAATTAGTCTTTGTAAAACAAATAAACACATCTGTTAGAATGTTTAAACCAGTAAAAGTGAAGTGAGCAATAGCAATGCAATGTTCAATTGGGAAGTATTACATTCTGGCACTCAAGACCATATTTCAATAGTTATAAGACAATTGAGGTATCTAAGGCCACCTACCACAAAAAGGAATGGTCTCCCACGGCCGGTCAGAAGCAGTTGAATAAAGAAAAATAAAGCTATAAGTAATAATGAATGGTCTTGTGTCTTTGGTTTCTGGATATTCATAAGGAGATATCTGTTACATAGAGCACAGGAAAGAATTGTTGCATTGCCCAATATTGGTGTGCCAGTGGTTCAGAGTGGTTTTATGGGCACAAAAAACACTTAACAAAATATGTAATACCTTTGATAAAGCATAGAACCTTTGCACACATAACTATATAAGCTCTTAGACACAACGTTCATTCTGAAGTTTTAACAAGAACACAGTAGTATTTAGATTGTAAAAAAAGATATTTACTATTACTGTCGAGTTGTTTATGTTTTGAATTATCCAAATATAGTTTCTCTTTTGAAACAACTGCAGTTCAGTATATGCAACTCTCTAATGAAATATGTCTGAGAGCTGAGGAATATATGGACTGTTTTTACTGCTTGTGACAGATGGATTGGAGGACCAGAGGAAAGTAATGGCAGGGAGCAAAGCCAGAGTAATGTGCAGAATGCCATTCTTCTGACCTTGCCATGTTGTCCCAGCCTACCCAGTCCATCAGAAACGGGGCTAACGGATGGGTGAGCTGGTGGGACAAGATGTGGATGGTAAACAGGGGTGACAGCTGACCTGCTAGCACTCAGTGTGGATAATGGAGGAGGATTTGGCCACTGGGTGAGGTCATCCAGAGGTAAATCCTCCATCTTTTGGAGACTGTTGGAGAGCCCAGCCCTGCCAAAGAGGTGAGACTCGATCCTGAATTACAACAGTCCATGACTTCAGTGTAGCAGGGACATGATTCAGCTTCATGGTCCCACTGCAACAGGCAGGGAGTACCAGGCAGGAACAGCCTCCTGATGTCTTCATATGAGGATGCTGGCAGCTTCAAGAGATGTTTTAAGAAAAAACATAAATTATGCAAAAAGTATTTCCCTTCAATCTCGTCATATCACCTGAAATACTGTACCGCAGTCAGACAGATAAAATTTAAAATTTTAGGTCCTGTGTGCAGGAGAAGAAAAAAATCACCTTTTTACAGAACAAATTTCTTATGCTCCCATAACCTTTCTGGGAATCGCTCCGACATAGTTCACAAAGATAAAGGAAACCTCCAGATTTAAGTTACAGTGATGATTACAACACATTTATGTTTCTTGATTTCATCAAATGTAACATAATTGATGGAAGTCATTTTGGAGAAGATCCGGCGTGCTCTTACCCACACACGTGTTACATCACATGGAGAAATGGGATAACTGAATTGAAGTTTCTTTGCTTTGAAGTGAAATGACTTATCACTGCCTCGGTTTACACATTTGCTGGAATGTGTACACAGCAGCCACTAAACCAATTTGTTAGGTGATATTTGCAATATGCTTATGTGTGTTTTGCCAGCGTGTGGTTGTGTGTTTGCCCTCCAGGTGTAACCCAGATTCTAATAGGGGGGCTCTTTGTTTACACCTGCAGAACTGGGGCAGTCTCCAGATAACTTCAACTAATTGATTAACAGAGATGGCATATTAAACGCACAGGCAGCATCCCTCTCAGCTTTTCACCATTCAAATCACATTATAAGAGCAGGCAAGAGGAGCAGGTTATAAGGTTTGTGTAGCTTTGTGAATTTCCTGGTATAGTTTTTCAACCATGATGGTAAGGGTAGAAATATTGGCTGGTTAACTATTGTGATCATCACTGTTATCCCCAAACAACTCTGAGTTGGACTGCGTTTAGCACAGATATCCATTGTTCAGAGAAGATGAATGAATCTGATTTAGGTGATCCCTGTCTTTTCCTCTACTGCCACCATGTGGATCTTAATTTTTGACCATATTTTTTCCCTGTCTTTCTTCTTTCGAGGGTTTTCCGAACTGAGGGGCAACGCAAATACCCATAGGGCCCAAAGGATGAATTCTAATGATTTTGGTGATCCAGCCCTGACATTTTCTGTTACCATCATGAAGTTGACATTTGTTGGTTTTCAGAGACAACTGCTAGGGTGGCATGATTAGCTGCATTAACAAACGGATGACTTTTAAAGGCCGTCTCACAAATGAGAACCTGGGCTTGTGCTCACTCAAGACATTTTTTGCATATCTTTGTACACTATCATAGAGATGTAGCTCACAGTCAAGTTTTGCCAATGTTAGAAGAAATGTTTATGCATATTACTGTGCGAGTTAGGGGATCTCCGTGGGTTTGCTACTCTCTGACGGTGGTTATTGCTCACAACAAAGTCTTAGGTCATTAAACTGCTAGTCTGTACAACCAGTCACTTATGCATATTTACTGACTGAACTGATGCACACACACACACACACGCACACACACACACACACACACACACACACACACACACACACACACACATATATACATAAAATATATGTGTGTGTGTGAGTGTGTGCGTAGTGCGCAAAGAGGCGATCACTTTTTGTCAGTCTAAATTGACTATTTCTGTGGATTAAAGATATAATTTCAGAACCCTTAGGTGAGAGCTTGGAACACAGCTCCACCTGCGAGTATAGTATTGACACCTAACCCAAGGAAACAGAGTAAAGACAGAACACTCGATCATTTGCTGACATCAAACACCAATCTACGGGGTATGCTGACAGAAGTGGGGACAGAAAAGGTCAAGTTCTTTGCTCATTATACCACAGAAATCTGTTTAACCATCCCTGCCTACTCGGAGTGGACAGTAGGTTGTTTTCTGTCAAATTTAATTTTGAGAGAGTAAGATGCAGTGACGGCATTCAGGTCGAAGCAATTTTCTGAGCAATAAATCTCATATAACCAACCACAGACTGTTTAAAAGCTCTCCATCAGCTAATAACAATACAGTTAGCCTTTCCAGACAGTTGTTTAGGTTGCTACTAGCAGCTCTCCACAACCTCACAGAACACAGCAACATCAATCATTCCTATCTGATGTCTTGTTACTGTTTTCCCATTAAAAACAGACAGCACTCAATGAAATCTATCAACGGAAGAGGTCATGTCTGCAAAACTATGGCATATGCACGTGGACCTGCACTAGAATGCTCTGTGGCGTCAGCACATTCACTTACAGGATGGCAAGGCTTGTCAGACTTGCCCTTTGGACTAATCTTTGAAGTCAACTTTTCCATCTGGAAATCATTATGACACACTGACTAAAATGTCAAATTAACCCATAGGGTATAGAAGAAATCCCCCCAATGCAAATTACTGTAAAGGTGGTAGTGAACTAGAGATCCTCATTTTGATGTTATCTCTTCAAAGTATCAGTTTTACATTTCCACACACAGCTCAAAGTGTGGTTTGAGGACATAGAAAATGCCCGTTAACGAGGAAAGAGTGAAACACATGACAGCCAACAAGGTCTTCGTTTGATCCACCATTATATTCAAACGATAAAGCAGACAAATAAAATGAATGACAACATAATTGGAAAAAAAACATCTCCAAAAAAGATCCTGAGCAAGGTAATTCTATTTTTGTTGCTGGAGACAAAATCATTACATAGAAAAATTATGTATTCTCAAAATGAGTATGCATCTGTTTGAACTTGGGGCTTTTCATATGTGGACATAACCATTCATTAATATACATGAATACAGAAAAAAGTAGATAAAACATATCTGCAGGGGATTGAATGGGGTTGTTGCAGTGAAAGACGCGATAAGCCTTCAAAATGGGTTAACACTTTATCATATTGATAAAAGTTTGCAAGTTTTCTACTACCAATGTTCAGCTTGGTTTTCCTCAATGATCCTATTTACACAGAAACATGGGAAGCAATAGCAAATGGACATTTTTTTGCATTCATTTTAAATTTTGTTTTAATATCAGCATCTAAATTACAGCTGGGTCCAAAGTGAATATATCACCCAGTTTCACCGCATACATTGGAAAAAAGACAGAACACCTTCTGGCTAACAAATCAACAAATTGGAGCCTGGAGCATGCAAGACCTGGAGATCAATCAGTGAAGCAAAACTTGAAATGAGGTTTAAAGGAAAAGAGGCAAAGGGCATTCGATACTCAAACATTTAAGTTTGCTGGTCACAAGGAAAATCTAGTGATGTGAAATGTGCTTTTAAAAATGCATCTTAGTAGATTAAGCTCAAGAATTATGGAGTTAGAAGTAACCTCATAGAATTCACATTCATCAGCCCACAGTGAAACAAATTTGAATCAATGTAATGGTTTTTAGTAATGTGGCCATTTCTATTAGAAAGAAAAGCCCTGGAAATATTAATCACAGAATTATAAAGACTCATTGATGAGCAGCTAATGGCTTAAATGTTGTTACTACAACTGAATAATGGGGCATGATTAAACTGAGAATTGCATTCATGGCAGGAAACTATATAGATGAGTTTGTTCCAGAGAGTACCTCAACCCTCCATGGCACTACACAGAATACCTCATGGATTTGTGAAACACGGCTGCATTAAATGAGAAAAAACTCCACTGTGGGTGGAAGCCAGTTGCCGCACCCCATCATGATTTTCACCTTCTCTGTCGAATAAGGCTCAGCACAAGTTTGCAAAGTAAAACTGTATACTTTAAAAGATTCATACTTTAATCAAATCCAGCTAAAATGTTTTACTTTAGTGCAACATATGATTGAGCTGAGGCCATCGTGTATAGCAGAATGTTGAAGGAGTGATTGATTAAGAGTCAGAGCGTTGATTACATTTCCAAAAGAATCAAGGCAACAACAAACTTTATGGTGTTAAGCTTTTTCATCTGTCAAAACAATCCAAATTAGCCAATAGAACTGTTCACAAAAAAAACTCAAGAGGGAGAAGATGAAGAATCATGGGACACATTTTAAATTCAGAGGCTGTCCTCCCAAAAGCACGGCCCTGTGGAGGTCACACAGGAAGACAGACAATAAATAACTTAAAAGAATATGCAACTTGAAGTGGTAATGAAACCACCTAGTAAAAATTCCCTCCAATGGTAAGGTTCATTATAAAAAGTAATAAGTAAAAGGGTTTCTAGTTAAATTATTATATCCAAACAATGAATGTTTTTTTATCTCTTACCAACAACCTCAAAAAAATTGTTTTTGATAAAAAGAGTAAAAAGAAAGTGAAAATGCTTTGTCAGTCCTTTTTGTGTTTCAATGTGATGAAATTAAGTTTGCATCCTAATAGAAATATATAGTCGACTTAACTGGCAGTGTTTTCTAATGCCTAGTACATTTTTGACTAAAAGAGTGATTGCTGTTTTTTCCGCCTAAACACCAGGTTAGTGAATGACGTCTGCTTCCGTGTTTAAATGCTCATACAAATCTTATTTTCCTCCTACTGCTTGCGGGGGCAGCAGCTTACAGCTTGAAACTGTGTGAGCAAACACCTTAAATGACAACTTTGGTCTTAACATGAGTTGGAGGTCAAGAGGTTTAAATATTGCTTTATATACAGGGCATTATTTCTTCAAATGAGGTTTAAATACTGTATAGATCCTCTGGTAGGAGTTTGTACTGGCTAGCTAAGAATTAAAACGTCTTGTCTGGATGGCTGTGACCAAAGTAGAGTGCAAATAAAGCAGCCTGCATATGGCCTCAAAATACCCCAATGAAGCATGCATGGAAGTATCCATGTGTTGTGACTTTGACAGCTGCTTTCTGACCCAATTTGTTTACTTTTTCAAGAATAACTATTGATTCAGTCTCATGTTTCTGCTGCTGAAGTGTATTCAGTGAGCAGCAAGAACGCAAACACAAAGAATACCTTGCACATTCAGAATAAAAAAACACACATTGAGAATCTGCTAAGATTTCTATGTGCCATTGAGTAAGAGAGACGGGACTATTTCTTTTCCACATGAATTCTTAACAGGTCTAAGTACTACTTATATAGGAAAAACCATAAATAATACATTTTCATAACTCATATAGAGAATTTTCATGATGTGTGTGCTGTTAAAATTGATCATTTAGCCCCTGAAGGTTAAACACAAGCAAAGAATGTAGTTGAAGAGGATAAAAACAAATAGAGGCCAAGAGCAAATTTGAAAAACTGGCTCTAATGTTGTAATTATCTAGTAAATTATAAATAAGCTTCTTTTTATGAACTGTTGTCTGGGGACATCGTCTTGCCAATGTGCAACCTGCATTATGTGCCATAAAATGCAAGCATGGCTATTTCACTTTCTGGAGATTTGCAGAAACTACACAAATAATTTATCTATGGAAAGCTGGCATCCATGATTGATTCAACGTCTTTTGCACCATGAATAGACAACAATGTCCTAACCTCCCCCAGGGAAAAAAAATGCAATAACAACAGAAACGCATAAGCCTGATGTAATCTGAAGACACTCAATCCAAAATTACAACCAGCATTAAACTGATCAGAACAAATACAAAAATAACAAAAGCAGGAAGAGTGTGTACGTCCACCAAGGCTGAATTTAAAAGGAACAGATTATTGAAAAAATAATATCTGTGAAGAAAAGCTTATAGTTGTGTTTGAAGTCACCACTGGCAACCCTGTTGTACATAGATGATGAAGCGATGGTAGATAATGCATATAGAAAAATGATTTCTGTTTTTTTCTCATGTTTTTAAAGGGCCAAATCAACAACAGAAACAAAAAAATAATAATTGTCTCCTTATCTTCCTTGGATCAGGCTTTGAAGGGTTAACCCCTTCAGACAGTTAAGCTCATCACTTGCAACAAAGAGATCAATAGCCTACCAGTTGCTGGAGATGTAACAGCACAGCAGAAGCAGGCAAAGTAACTGTTAGACAATACAACAAAATAATATTTAGAACAGACTACTGTGAATATTTGGAGGATTGAGAATAAGCTAGACCCTGAAAAAAATATAGAACAATGCTTCTTATATCCGTCTGTGTGTGGTGGACTGTGCAATCTTCTTTGCAGCCCTCTGATGGGGCTGCTGCAAAAGGAAACTTGACAAAGTAACAAAGAGGGCTGGCTCAGTGCTGGGGGATGCTCGGAGCTATCAGTGGACAATGCTGTTCATCCTCTACACCATATACAGCTGAAACAGCAAAATGTGACGTTGTGTTTTCCAGGTAAGCTACAATGCAGAACAACAGAACACAATTGGTTACTCGAATGCAGATGCAAATAAGAGGAATAACAATTGTTTTGTCCAGAACATATCAAAGGCATGACTTTTTAATTCAGCCAATCTCAGATCTGGTTACATTTCCACTCAGTTTCTCAGAAGCTTTGGAAAAAATCTTGTTTGAAAAAAAAAAAATCATTTTTAAGTAAATACTGTTGATTGTAATAAAGTACAGTCAAAATGTGGACTTTCAAGAACTAAGAAGGCTATGACATTAAAAAAGTATTTAATGCATCTGTTGTTTTTCTTCTTTAACTGTCAGTTTATGTAAATTGAGGATTTATTTTATTGGGTGTCTGAACTTGGTGTGTGGAATGAACATTTTCAGATACACATCTGAATAAACTTAGATTGCCGAATAGACTTATGTAATTAAAATACTTCACTTAACTAAAGTCCAAGACTTTACTTTCTCTCACTGTCATTTTCTTTTAACAAAAACAAACAAACAAGAAAAACAAAAAAACTTCAGTCTCCAGTGAATTTAACAAGCTTTAGAACTTAACGTTTAAACCATACGAAGTATCTAATAAAATGATGAAAACGTGATAGGAGTTTTGGCATAATGAATAAGTGGACCTTTAAAAAAAGACGGTTAATGAGTCTATTGTTTCAGGTCAGGAATTGATTACAGTCAGCTTGCACAAAGCCTTTGCATTCATCACAGATTATAAATATATTTAATCTCAATTCATAATTGTATCCATGAATTTGCTTCATAAAAGGATCCTCCATAATTGAAAAAAAAAGATGTGTAATCAAGACGACGTGACATGATAGCCTCTAACTCCACTTCTAAATTTAACCCAGATTCACATCCGATTTTTTTTTTTTTTTTAATTAGCGGAATAAATTGAAGTATGGTATAAAAAAAAGTCCCACTAGTGTGTCTGAATAACTCGCTCGCCCCACCTGGCATCTGTCTCTAAAATGAACACGTGCTTATCCAAGTTAGGAGGTCCCTCGTGCTCACAAATTGGGAGCTGTTAGGAGCCTAAAGATGCCATTCTCTGTACACCTGTGCTGCCGCCTCCTGGACGGACGCGACTCCTTTGCAGCGACTGTACTATAAGTGAACGGACGGCTTATGAGCCCCGCTCAAAGCGAGAGAACCACACGCGAGGAGAGAGAGCGGTATGGCGGGGACCGTGGCGCTGCACCTCCGCGTCCTTCTCGCGGCTCTGCTCCTGACGGGGTCGCTGACATTCCGGCCGGGCAAGGGGGCGACGGCGCCCGACGCGGAGCGGGACAAAGAGAGCGACGCCGAGGCGCCGTGTGAGGTGAAAACCGTCACCGTGTCCACGCTGCCCGTGCTCCGGGAGAACGAGTTCAGCTTCACCGGCGGAGCCTCGGGGAGCGTGGCCGGCGGAGGAGCGAGCGCTGCCGGGGAAGGTGGTGCCGGTGGAGCCGGTGGAGGTGGAACCGGAGGAGGAACTGGAGGAGTAGGAGGAGGAGGAGGAGGAGGAGCAGGAGGAGGAGGAGGGGGGGAATCCCGACTCCTCTTATTTGTTAGAACAGACCTACCTGGGCGAATTTCTGTAATGGATGATCTGGACAACACGGCTCTCCCCTACTTCACACTCGGTAAGAACTGCTGTGGTGTCTTACAGGGTTTGCCCTCCATGATGTGAGCCTTTCGGGCGAGCTGCACAGTTGCGAGGGAGCAGAGAGATCAAGCACTCAGGTAGCCTGTGTCCAGAACAACATTCCCAAAAAAAAAAATCATGCACTCTGCTGTCTCTTGAGCTAAATCCCCAGTTCTGCTCAGATGTACTTTTGTGTTTAAAACCAGCATGGCACGCCAACAGTAATCCAGTATAACGATGCACAATTTCCCCTTTTCCCTCTCAACTTAAGCTGCTGGCTCTATAAGGACAACAAAACTGTGCTGCTCATTTTTAAGTAATACTTTACATCTTCTATTACCTTTCCTCGCCTTATCCCCTCTTTTTCTGGCATGCCTCCTTATTTTTTGGTGAATTGTGATTATGATTTTGAAATTTCATGCCCAAGCCCAGCACAGTGCCCCAATCACGTAGTGCAATTTGGCCCCTCACATATGCATGAAATTGCTACTCTGCTCTCATTTGAGCGCATAATGTGTTGCACACATGCATTGTTAATGGTAAACTGAATAAAACACCAGACGGGCTTTCGCACGGCCGTCAGCATTTACTCAGTGCAGGTTTTTAGGAGCTCTGGCACCTCAGAAGTGATGTGTGAGTGCTGTTCACGCGTCTCCAGATAACCGAGTGAATCAACACAGCGCGACACTGGTCTTTGACAGGTCATCTGAAGTTCCTGCGTGAAAGCCACTGACAAAATCGTCTCGGTAACAGCACCGCTGATTGAATAATCATAGAGGACATAATAGCAGGGACGTGTCTCGGCCTTTAATGGTCTAAAAATATATTTGCCTTGTAATAGGAGCAGAGCTGGTATAATAGAAACTTGCTTACTGTGCGTTCTCCCAGTTTTTCATTTAAGTCAAGAAGTCATGTGAAGGGTGAACGTCTGCATGCTTTTTCCCTTTGCAGCGTGAGCCACGCAGATGCTTTTATGACTAAGATTTACAGATTTACAGAGTGCATGGGACCTTTTTAAAAGCTCCGAGCCACACAAGATGGACTGGAGGACAGTGGCTGCAGAAAAGACCCGTGTTAGTTGAGGCCCAAAATTTTTCGGTAAAGCCCACCGGCACAGGATGACAAGAGAGGTGGCTGAAAACAAAGACAAGTTTAAAGAGGTGTTTGATACAAGTACTGAGAACGGCTCATGACAGTTTTTCTTTTTTTTGCCATCTACCTCTTTTCCTAGTTCAGTGCTCTCAGTTTCATTCCCTGTCTGAGGAGTGTCGACTGAACTGGCTGTGCGAAGCACAGGCGGGCAGGCAGGCCGAGGGCTGGAGCATTAAGCTAGTAAATCACTTTCTATTCTCATTAAGGACAGCCGTTGACTGGTGAGAAAGGCCTCTCTGTCCTCCCAGTCAGCCAGCTAGCAAATTTGCTGCTTCACCCTTTCGGTGCATGACTGCCTGCTGTGGGGGGAGAAAGGATCCTTAATAGCTCCATGTGCATAATATATAAATATACATTGAAGGCACAGCATGTACTCTGTGTTCTTTAAGCAGCCTTCAATAAACGTACTTCAGATTATATAGAAAAATGAAGCCTGATATCTTGCTTCAAGAAAACAAATTAAAAAATAAATTATTTTGCTGGCCTCGACAAGGATTTAAACCATTTTCACTGAGAGTAGCAATGTGCCATTGACCTCATGAAACAGAATAACGCTCTACTTTTTTAACTAAATATGTATTTATGTGTTTAGTGAAGCACCAGATAGAATTCATACTTTTATTCACGAACTGCAGTGTTCCAAACGAGCAAATACAGGGCGGGTGCTTTAAGTTTTGAGCTGCTTGCTGTACCTTTACACAATAACAACATAAGCTAGTCAATGATCAGATTCAGGCAGCTTCCTTCTTATTAACTTTTCATTCTTATACTCGTGTTAAGACCCTGATTTGATGGATGGTTGGATCTTACTTGAGCTTTCCTTGCATTCAGCACCACAAAAAACACACACATCATGACAGCTTTTGTCCTGATAGATGCATCGGGGACCGCCAAGCTTGTGAAAAGAAAGGTTGCAGTTGACATGCAGTTGTTCTGACAATAGGACAGAACGACCAAACTTAATTACGTACACAGTGCCTTTTTATTATCATAAAACCATTTGTTGCGTCAATATTCTCCCTTGTTTTCTCACAAGCATTTACATTTTTTGACCATTACAAGAGGATTTACATTGTGTATACTGGATTGCATTATGGCAGCCTTTGCCACTCTATTCTGCTCTTCTAATGTTATTCTGGAGCTTAGAAAAAGCTGATAACATTACTGTTTGTCAAAAAAGAGATTTGAGAGAAAATAGAAAACAACCAATAGCAGAGAAATGCCAGTCTTCAGTTTGATCATCTCAGTTTAAAAACAAGTCGTAAAAGGCGGTTGCAGTAAAATGTATTTCTTGCTACTTTTGATTCTAAAAGATGAAGAGGCTGACACCATCTTTTGCCCATAGTAGTTGGCCTTTATTTAGACTTAAGTCACACTTTCTTCCCCCACTTGTCTAAATTCTTGACTTCCACTTTTGATTAATCAAAATTGCTCTGTCATTATTTCAGTTAAGTAAAGTAGATTGAGGATGAGTACTTGGTCGCATTTTACCAATGCTGGCTTACATAATACTTATGACCCGGACTATTTTCCATGCTATAAGAAAAAGACATAGTTCTTGACGTCACCCATTGATTTAATAACCACCATTAAGAAGCCTCAGATTTGAATTTTATTCCTCACAAAGAGCTTTGAGTTCTAAGACCAGAGAAAATAAACTGGCTTTCTGAAGACGAAAAATAAATAAATAAATGCATATCTAAAATCCTTGAGTGTCTCTTATTCTAATTAACTTAAGGGCAAACTTAATTACAGTGAACTGATTAAAATAATCAAACAGAGCAAAAATGTCTATGGAAAATATATGGCCCACTGCTCTGAAAAACGGCAACAATATACCATGAATCAGAGCAATTACTATGCAACTTGAGTTCATAGATTAATGAACCTCATGCCTGAACTCATCCATACACTTAGATAATGACTCTCAAAGACTCCCATGCATGTCAGTCAAGTCAGTCTGACTCCTCAACACAGAACATTAAAGGATCATTTACCATCTTATGGAATTGTTCTAAATAAGACTTTGATTGTTAAATCCCTAAAGAGGCTTTTATGACTTTTTGGTAAGAATGTATTGATTCACTATTCCTTTGGTCAGATTAGACTATCTTGCTGAAGCCTCATTTTGGTGGGAAATGCTTCAGCCGCCCTGAGATTAAAAAATAAGGGCCTAGTCAAACACTGTTTTGCAGTCATATTGATTATAAGAGAGCAATTTTCATCTCCTGCAACTTCCAACCTTAAACAGCAATGCTGCAGACAGACTGACATGAAGGGATCAGGTTGTTCAGAGAGGGATAATTCTGCTAAGAGAGGAACGTAATGTTTTTGCGTGCCATAGTCTTTAGGAATCGTTCTCCAGGCCTTTTTCAGGTATTTTCAAAGCTCTCCTTCGAATGTTGGCAGCCTGCTTAATTTTTTGTCAAGATGATTCCTGCTTTTGTCAAGTTAAGGTCTGAGATCTGGGGAGTTCATCACTCCAGAAGATCTGCTTCTTCATGAATTTCTATCCGGCTGATGTGGCAACCCCTTGGGCTTTTACCTCTTCTATTTTTTAACCTGGTGTCTCTTGCCTATGAAAAACCTACTTTTATTGAGACCAAGACGTCAGCGAACAGACGATGGATTAACTGGCAGGCTAGAGGCATCCCTCACATCCTGTGTCAGGTATTCTCCCCCCATATCTTAAGGATATCGTTTATCTGATGGAGATGGCTTTATTGGCCTGAATATTCGTATAGCTTCATCTTGTTCGGTTTCTACAAACTCTGAAAGGACATACCGTAAATTCATGCAAATGTTTTATTTTTATTTATTCTTTGAGAATAATTTTTTTTCTGCAAAGTGATCATATGTCATCTCTGCCAAGATATGTTTTCTATAGCATTTTAGTAGATGAGACTAAAGGAACTGGATATATGTGTCTTTGCATTTGGCCACTAAGAACAGAATGTCCTAAAGAACTTAAAATTGCTTCCTTGCTAATCCGCCTCCTCTATAAATATGTCACTATGGTCCTAATTCTGGACTGAAATTGATAGAAAGAGCAGTTGAAGTCCTACTGGAAATGTGGGGAACTATTGCTAAACCAAATAAAAGAGATAGTCCAAGAAAGGCTGGCTCACCTTAGAAATATGTGAATTTGACACTACAGAGATTAAAAACTTCTTACTTAAGTAGCCTAATCCATCCAAACCATAATGAGCAGAGCCTCATCTTGTTTACTCGTTACCTGGTTTTGTCAAACCAGCAATGGAGGTTATTGGGAAATGGGACGAAGGGCTACGAGTCTGCTTCCTTCACTGGCTTGCCTGTTCAGCTTTGATTTATGACCAAAGTGTCAGAGAAAATGGATGAGTGGAGAGGGCAGTGTGAAGGAAGGGCACTGGGCTGCTTCTCCTTTCCCTTTCCTGTTTGCTCTCTTAGTGCCTCCTCACATGTTGGCAAACAGTGAGATCTTCTTTTTCATTAAATGTGAGATACTGTACATATCTCGACTGGTAAAGTTCAGCTTGGTATGTTTTCTTATTTCGTGACCAATCCGCATGACCTCTGTAAAAAGTAAGTTGTTTTTTGAAAGTGTGAAGATTTTGTTGGGTCTGTTGTTATACAGTTACAAATTCCACTAAGATAACTTCATATAAGTACACTTGGCCGTGTGAAATAATTTTTTGTTCTCATTATAAGTGGTGTCATGGGACTGGGTGCAAATCGATACTTTTGGCAACATGGCTGACTGTAAACACCTCATTAGGACCTCACCTTTTTCGAGCACCTCCAGGCACTTAATGCAAGATGGAAAACATTCAGATGTCTCGCTTTTCCTTATCGTCTCTGTCCATCATATTGACTAAATCTTCACTTTCTTTTTTTCAGCATTTCTTTTTTTTTTTTTTTACATTTTCAGACATCTTATCAAAATCAGGCATGTCAAGCAGCTTATATCACTCGCTTCGTCTCCTCGCTCCGCCTCGCTGTATCTCAATGAGCTGGAGTTACAGCGGGCTTGCTTTTGAGATTGGAGATTAAAAGCCACAGTGGGAAAGGGAAAAAGTGAATGCAGTTCCGTTAGAACTGTTCCCTGCAGTGTGAAACGTACATGCAGCATTACATCTCAGTCTTGTGTCAGACAGTTCGGCTTTGCAGGACGGATGATGCAGAGGGGGTGAGGGTGACCAGGAAAGAGGCGGGTTGCATGGTATGGAGCTGAGTTGGGAGGTTTATTTAATTGGCCTTGACTTACCAACAGCATAATAGATTATACAAATAAATCCGTGGACATCTCTGGATGTAAATGTATGATCCCCACCATCCTGTTACTCTATTTTTTATCATAGTTTCACTCTAACACACTATTGCAAGTGTCTTAATCTTTTCCTCTTCTCTCCCTCTGATTTTTCAGCCTTAAATAAGGATGATTAGTACACTGCTGATCACACTTTATTGTGAACGATTGACTCTTTGCAGTAGTCTTAGTATTGTGGAAATAGAGTAGTGGTTTTCATGTGAACTTTAATAAAGGGAATGCAAGCTGTAAGACCACAATATGGTGTAAACAAAGAAATGATCCTGCCAATGTGCCTGGGCATAAGTTGTTGTTTTGAGATGATTCATCAGGACCAACAGATGTTTTGTTTGTCAAGAATGTTGAGAAACCTGTCTTTATTTAGCTAGATTGATAGGTTGTCTCACCTAGCACAAGGGGGAACTCATTTGGCCTGCAGGGAAGGTTCACTTTGATGGTGACAGACCTAAGTAATGGCACAGAGAGATGAATCATCTGTGGTCAGCGACCCATGCTGGCTGTAATGCTTTGCAGGATTTATATATCAACATGCATTGTTTTAACACAGAATCTCCACTCCTGCTTGTTGTCACAGTTGGACCGCTTTGATCTCAAGATAATAATTTGGTCATTACCATTTCTGAGAGACACAGTGTGGTTATCTTTGGCAGAATGAACAAAGGACTTCATGTAAATGCCTCTAATGAATGCAGAAGCTCTTTCTTTTCTTTATATTTGCCTGGCTTATGCAAAGCAACACCATGAACAATTGCTCATCTGCTTTTCCCAGAAAATATTGACAAATTACCTTATGGCAACCCCACTTTGCCTCCAATGGGATCTATGTTCCAAGTTGGCTACAATTATTTTTTTCAAAAGAAATACTGGTGGGAAAAGGGAGTTGGAGGTTGGGGCAGTAAGCTTGATTCTAGAAAAGCATTCTATTATGTTTTTTTCTTTTAACAAAATATGTTGTCTTCTAACACATGTAAATGCTGAATGCATTGGATGACTGATGCAGACTTAAGAATGGAGTCTGCCTGTTATGACTAGTGAAGTGTTTATTGAAACAACCACTTCAATCATCATTTCAGGCTTTTTCAGCTGATGGCATAGACTTTCAGAGCTGCAGTGTTAAACACAGTAGTATCTCACCCCTTTGCAGCTTTTCAATGCAACTATGATCTTAAGGTTTCATCCCAAACACTATTTTATGGAGTTGAGTCAAATCCTCAGATATGAAGCTGGACTAGCGTAAAAGAATATCCAAAGGGGTTGTTGCTAACAAGAGAACAGGCCAAAAGAAGATTCCCAAAAGATTTATAGACTTTGCACTTGTATACTGTACAAACGTGTTTTAGTCTGTGCACTGAATGTATAATGTGACACTGATTTATAAAAGCAATTCCATTTAGACGCTCCTTTTGCTCTTCGGGCTCCTCTGGTGTGTCCCCACCACATAACAGAGGGCCCCATGTGACATAAACTGTGTAATGTATTTGCCCTCTTTGTAAAATACTCTTTATAATGGAAGTCAGACATTGGGGGTGCAGAGTATTTAAGTAAAATCCACTGGCCTGCACACAATAATTTTACACTGCATGATATGTAGACTTCTTGAATATTAAAGTCTCGATTTGCCCAGTCAAGCCAAATTCTTTACGTGGGGCCTGTGTGTAATACATTAGTCGAAAACCACTTTGAATTGCCCTCAGACGGGTTTTTACGGCATGTACTTTAGGCACAAGATGGACCCACGGATCTCCCCGTTCATTTATTTCTTTAACCAAAATGAAAATATGGGTTACTTTCCCCGTTTAAAGCAAAATGCTTGTTCCATTGGTGAACCATCTCAGAATCACACAGCAAATCCAGCTGGAGTCGGTCTACCTCACCCAACTGGGTCAATGATGAGTCCCCAGCAGACAGGTATTCATGACCATGACGTGCGTTTGTACCTGAGCAGAATTCAAACCACTCTTAAAGTTGATAGGTAAATTAGTTTTGCTCTCTTTTCTTTAATGTCAGTAGTTTTAACGTCATGGTTAAATTTATCTTGGATTTGTCTATGAATGTAATTTTTACTTACTCCTGTTTCTTTAAGAATTACATGTTTAACTCTCTAGTGTTTTACTTTGCCATTTGAACTGTAAAGGTTTTAAAGAAGAAAAGGTTAAAGTAAGCTGCAAAAATGTTAAAAATAGTATATTCGACATGGATCACATCAAGTTATAAGATAGGTCTGAATACAAAAAGCCAGTTGGAGACATACATTGCAGCACACAAAGGGATACAGACACATTTTATGTGGGTTATTAACAGATGAATAAATGCCTTAAAACACTGAAATGAATGTGTATGCTTTTCACTGTTTCTCCCAAAGTGGCATGATTTTCAACTGCCCTGAAGACACAAACACAATAGTTAAGTACTTAAAAGAGCAGGCAAAGCATGGCAGTCTATGAAGCTGCTGCTGTTTGCTTCCCTTTGGATTTCTTCTTGGAGGCTGCAGTAGTGCTTGGAAATGTGAGGTTCATCCTCACGAGAAAGCTTTCAAGGTACACAAGAGCAGGTTGAATTTCATTTTGCTCTGCAGCAATTCCACTTGTGTGCAAGTTCTAAGTTATCTTGCAAAAGCCAAAATGGAAATGCTGCATACCTGCCGGCTGATAGTCAGCTGGTCGTTTACAGACTCCTACATGACAACGGTCCGTGGGATATGAAGCATCTCTTAGCGGGTGCCACAGCTGTTCACTTTTTCCACAGTCCTGCTGCCGTGTTTATAGCCTTTAATTTGATATATTTTATTTTTTTTATACAATTTGGAATGTTTTTTTCCCTGTGATTTAGATGCATAATGAATTTTAAGCTGAAGAAATAATTATTCGGTTTATATCCTACCCAACGGTGCAGCGTTACGGTGTGAAAATGTAAGTGTAGATTATTTCCTTAAGGCGCGGGTGTGTGCAGTGATTTTACTCGAATATTGCCCAAATGAAAGACCAGTAATGATTAGAAAATACTAAACAAGAACAAATATTTGTAAAAACTACTTTCAAATATTTCTTTTTCCATTTCAAAGATAGTTGTTGAGTAATTAAGACTTTTCGAAAAGACAATGAGTTGGAAAACATTATCTTTCAATTATAAAATTTTAAGTTTGTAGAGTAGGTAATTACATTACTCTGCATTATACAAAACTATATTTCTATATTTTATTGAAAAGGATATCAATAAGAAGAGCAAAAGATGTGTTATTATTCAAAGTTACCCAGGAATCACGCATACCTCTGTCTCTGCCTTGAACTTCTTCCTGCTGATTAGATTTGCAGATCAGCAGGGAGGCCGTCTTTCCTCTTTCTTGTGCCGATATACCATCCAGCCAGCTCTGTTTTTATTCAATACTTGTCAGTAAGGTTCAAGGTTAAGTTGCCATTTATTTCATGTTTTGTTTTTTTCCCAACTAACCTAGTTAATGGAGTTATTGAAATTGGATAAGGGTCTTAGTTTGCAAACATGGCAAGCAGCTGTGTGCTTGAAAGGGGGAGAAAGGAGAGTCATTGTTCATATAAGCTGCTCTCAATGATGTTTAAGACCCATAAAATTTGATTCCCACCAGAATTAGTTCTGCACCTTGGAAACATCCAGCAGCTTTCCGCAGCTCGCTGCGTCCCCATGGGTCCTACAGAAGATTTTAAACCTTTTATCTATGCTGGTGTTTGTACGTATTTGCATTCCCTCCGAGCTACGCAATCTCATAGATTTCCTTTCAGATAAAGTGTGCACCATTAATCTCTCCTCAACTGATGGGGTTCCTCCCATATATATTTTTTTATGCTCCATCATGCACATCAGTCCGAGTTCCTGGTGGAAGAGGCCTTATCAGCACAGAGACACACGCTCATGCTCAAGATTTCCATTTTTTTCCTTTTTTTTGTCTCAAGTCATGACAACATTGGCTTATTGATTTGACAACAAAACCCAGATATGTTAACCACTTTGAAAAGAATGAGACAAGACAATACAGGTCAGACCACAGGGTGATTTTGCTTGCGATGTCTGAGGTAACAAGGTTGTTGTAAAGGTTTAGAATCTACCATATATGGAAAGGGAGGCATTTTTCCTTCACTCAAACGGATCATGGTTTTAAAGCTTTTGCATTTAAACTTTGGCTCCTCATCATCCATCTTTTAAAAGATTTTGCCTGAACGGTACTCATATTGAAAGGTGGGAGAATGTCTGTTTACTATAAGGCTACTAAACTGAACACATTTCTGTATCTGTCAGATGCCACATTATGTTCACCATTTTCCATTATGCCTTCCGCATATCAAATCTCTTATATATGTATTCTTAGAAATTTCATGTAACTGTACTTGAACTGAACTGAGGTGCTGTTCACACACACTTATAAGCCAGAAAAAAAAACTCATTGGTATTTCATGTTGGTCTTCCTTTTGCCTCCTTTCAGCCGCAAAGCACACTGTGTGCATTTTTTAGTTACTTTGTCTGGCCCTGGATTAGCTGTGATCTAACAGCAATTACCCCTCGCTGTGTAGCTCAGCGGAGCAAGCTCTTTTGAGGTCACCCACATCTTCACACTGGTTAAGTGCAGCTTTGTGGGTACAAGTCTAGTCACATTGATTACGTGTTTTTATTTTACATTTTTTGGGACGTAAAATAAGACTCATTCCGCTTTTCGAGTGATACGAATAGCTAAACCTTAATGTTATCTGGAATATAATTTAAGGATTAAGTATATAATCAGTCCAAACCAACAATAGTCCGTCCCCTCTATTGATAAAAAAAAAAAGTGACAGTGCCTAGGGATTATGCTATCTCATCGGCTATTTCAATAAAATGTGTTCAGATCTCTGTGTGAACATGATCCCCAAAGGCAGCAGCATATCTGTGTGCGATCGGCAGTACTCAGACTTGTTCTTCCTGAATGTAAAAGGACGAAACAGCCACTATTCTTGTCACTGCTTATGTGACGTTTCTTTTCAAATAAACATGGTTAAACATGTTTTTATTTGCTTTTCTTACCTGTGTTACCACATTGTCAATTTATTTCCCCTGTACCTGTATTCTCTTAAATCCTTTAAACCCACCAGAAACTAGACCAATCATCATAAACTGCTTTTAGTATGTCTTCGTCCTATTGGTTGCACCCTGTGATTGGGGACCTGCAACATAACTGTAATTAAAAAAGCACTATTAACTCTATAATGAGACAGGCGAACATACAAAATGAAGGTGTATCCTCCATCCGTCATATCGTTTGAATTTTCCTCCCATGGCTTTTATAAGATATTTCGTGAGAGAACCTGTTTTCCATCAGTATTACTGTGTAAAACAATTTTAAGTCCAATATTAAAGAGGGGAAAGCTTATGATAATAAAAGAAATGTTCGCAGACATGTTCCATCTTGAGCAGATGTTTGAATTTTTGAAATTTTATCCGCATATTTTTACTTGTTGGGTGCTGTCAGAATTCAGATAATTCAACATTAATAAACTCATGGACAGCCTTATGATGGATTCATTTCTTAGCACTCTCACTATTACATCCACTGATCTAATGGGATTTGCTGCACTCACTATTATGATGAAGTAGGCAGATGATTGTCAGGAAGTTGCCTCTCATCAGTCATATTAATTGCATTTATATGTCATTATTACAGTCTCCTAATGGATGATAGCGACTCGCAGGCGTGCTTTCTACTCCTTAACTTAATTGAGTTTAAGCCAATGTTTTGTTTTTCTTTTTTTCCTCTCTGAATGAAAATTGCACCTTAAGTGCTGTGTTTTATGTGCTTCTCTGAAGAAAATGAAAGGTAATGAAGGAAAGTTATTTGTGAGTGGATTTGAATAGGCTTCTTAGTTTTCAACCTATTGATCCAGAGACTGTTGAACGTGGCATGGCTTGTAAGAGTCGACATCTAATAAACAGGGAACCAAAACAAACACAAATGTTTCTTCAGAGTTTTTTATTTTAGTTATGGCAAACAGAAAAGTTCCTGGTTTGTGGTCATATTCTGTTTTTACTGACCTAAAATCACGTGGTACATTCAATCATAATGAATAATATACATCCTTTCTCAGAGTTGAACCAATGCAGGAGATGAAGAACATTTAAACTGTCAGGAGTTGTTGGGCTCTGGAGGTTCTGCTGCCAGAGGTCCAATGTTGGGCTGGAAAATAGAATTATATTTTTCATAGAAAATGTGTTAATGACAGTTTTTTTAACATGAACACGAGTATAAACCATTTCTTTTATACAAATAATTTTGGTATCATCTAATGAAGAATAAAGCAAAACAAACATTTAGATGTTTTGTACTGAATAGATTCGCCTTTTTCCCCCCATAATGACATTTATGTTAATATGTTTACTTGTAGAAGTTTTTAGACCATTATCCTGTTGTCAGAATCCTTATGAGGGGTTCTGTGGAATGCTTCGTAATTTCTTGAGAGGGTATTGTAATCTTTACACTTGTTAATGCCAACATTTCTTGCAGAGATGAAGATTAAAGAGAGTTAATCCCATCACCATTTATGACATCCTCATTGAAGCTTGTTTGGCTGGTAAACAACTCTTTCGAGGAAAGCAGGCTTGTGAAAATTCACAGAAAACAACTGAGATTCCCACAGGTACTGGAACAACTTGTGAAACTGCAAGCTAAAATAATGTGTACATTATTACTTAGTGAATGATGAATAGATTATTTTTAATGTTAGCATGTAAGGAAAGAAAGACACATCACCAGCCTTGCCAGTGTGGAGCTTTATAGACTCACCAGAGATGTGTGTGCTGTTTCAGAAAGTTTATCTGCTGCTCCATGAAAGGTAGTTTTGTTTTTGAGCTGCTACAGCACTGTTGCATTGAGTCCTAGAAGGCTGTTAGGCATGGGAGGAAAGGCTGTGCAAAAACTTGGAAGCATTTGTAATATTGGCAAGCATAAAGTGTTGGAGGTCCCTACCATTAACAAGCGTTTTTATGTTATGTGCAATTTGTTTCCAGACAGATGCATTTAGTCATGGCCCAGGGTTTTTCCTTAAAATATGGATTGATTTAAATATAGATTGCTCTCTGTTGTCTTACCGTAACAAACAGTGAAACAGTATGCCCACTCAGAGAGTACATTGATAAATCCTAATGGTGAAACTCTGTCTCACAGTCTGATTTTAAGGGACCCATATTCCCCACTATCTAGGTATTTCATTTTATGGAGCTGCAAATCAGAACGTTCATTCAGTTTTTTCAGACTGGATTTTGTACCTAATGAAAAAGGTGCTACAGTATATTGACTTATATTCTAAATAATTCATATTTGGAAGATTGGGTGCTTTTTTAAAATAAGTAACACTGTATAATCATAAACCTAAAACTAGTGGAGTTTATGAATTCCAGTTGTTTTTGTTATAGTCTTTGAAAAATCTTGCGTCATATTGAGTTGATGTTTTTGTATTTTCTGAGACTCGCTTATCTTATGTCCAAAAATGAATGAAGAAGAATGATTTTTGCATCAAAAAGACAACGATGTGAGAATTGGCACTGAATACTGCACAGATTTCCTGGGATAATTAAGTCTGTGAAACGGTGATTATTGACACTTGTTACAGCTGTTTTCTGCAGCTGGAGTCACATTCACTATGGTAACTACTCTCTAAGTGCCTCTGTTATGTAGCTATTATGTATTACTTATTATTCACAAAAATATTATAATGTTGGGATAATTCCAGTAACAAAGTATTCAAATAATAAAGGAAAAAATAAAGGATTTTCCCCTTTGAGAGGAATCAGTGGATGAATTAGAGTTAATTTATTAGACAGCTATTGGTGAGGAAAATTGCTTGAATTTTCACATCTCTAGTAACAAATCTCTTATCTTCAGTTTGGTGTCTTGCTAAATTAATACAGTACTTATGAGGCTCTCAGCACTGGCTGCTTTAGTTAGATCTTTGTGTTGGTGGCTAAGCTTGTGTTTTTCTCCGTATTTTGGGTTGTAGAATCGACATGTGTTGCCTAGAAAGTAAAATCTGCTTTTTCCTGATCATTTTATGCAAATCTAATATGTAGTAAATTGGAGTTCTTCTTTTGGTGATATTTTTGGGATATATTTAGATACATTCAGCAAACGCTCCGCATATTGACAGTTTTTCCCTGCCCATTTGCATTAGACATCTTGTTCTGAACATTTGACATTTTTATTGCCAGGTTTTGTAGATGTAACACCTTTTTTTACAGCTTTCGGAAGCTTAGGACTATATTCCTTAACAATCAAAGTCTTGGAAAAATGACAGCACAATGAAAACATGGTCACACAATATTTGAAAGTCCGTTTTGTAATTATAGTAGTTGACAACACTAGGCTTTTAATTTTCTTAAGCTCAAATTTGATGTGCTAAGCCATTCTCAATTAAACTGTAAAATTTGAACTCTTTGAACTCTGATAAGATTTTCAGTTGTGGAGAGCTACTCCACAGAGGAGAGACAGAAAAAAGAACAAGTTGGGGGTCGACACTTTCGATGGATGAGCTCTCTTTCAAAACACGACATTCTTTTTTGGAACTTTTTAGGGAACGTGAAAATCAGAAACCATCAGATGATTGTGGACCTTTGTAATGCATAAATTAAACAACTGTGAGCAACATTAAATACTCACGGCCTGGTGTCGAAATACAGCTTGATCCAGAAAATCTCAGACAATCAAACCCCCTCTCTTCTTTAAATGTTGTGTATATTCAAAGTGTATGTACCCATTTTTTAAACCTATACTTAGCATACAAGAAAGGACACTCGGATGAACTGCCAACAGGATGTAGCAGGCTGTGAAACCTGGTGTGAAACCCACACGTTGAAATTAAATATTTAGATTCTTTGAACAGAATCATATTTTATGCTTGGTTGGTCAAACAAGCGGTTACATATTTGTAAGTCCACTGGTGCACGTTTACCATAGAAATATAAGAAATTTGTACTGAGTGTTAAGGAAAGATCTTCAGTCGGCAACATGCAGGGAAGCATGTTAGAAGGAAGCAATGAGTAAATCTTTCAGTTTTCAATGTGGAGGGATCTCGGAGATGGCAACCAACAGTGCACAACAGAAGGATAGAGACTCTGACTGAGCCAAAAACTGACTGGAGCCAAAAGGACGATAATCCAAACAGTCGACATCCGCTTAAGTAGACTTTTTGGCGTCTGACAAAATGTTTGAGCACAGCATATTTTCATGCAATTTTAAATCAACATTACAACAAATGTCTGCAGACGGAATGCAAAGCAAATTTTCATTTCTATTCCAGACATGATTTATCTTACCTTCAGCTATATGTCCATTGCACATTTACCCTGGAGGTATTTTTTTTTTCATAGAGATAGAAAAAGACTATGTGTCATGGCTTTTGGGTGCTTTTGTATTTTTATGCCATGACACAAAGGAGATGAAAACCTTAGCCCAGTCAAATCAGGACTCTGGACCAAAGTAAAAAGAAGCATTCCAG
Organism: Menidia beryllina; assembly: GCA_013363375.1. Taxonomy (NCBI): domain Eukaryota; kingdom Metazoa; phylum Chordata; class Actinopteri; order Atheriniformes; family Atherinopsidae; genus Menidia; species Menidia beryllina. The sequence goes on along the minus strand of JABUIW010000124.1, from coordinate 8,288,964 downwards.
GTTTTACAGTGATCCTGCTGTGTGAGACGGGCCTCTGGCTGTTGGAATGAACACAGCTGCATGTGTACTTACACATGCATTTATCCTGTGTGCTTGTGGTTTCTGGTGCTTGTAATTCTGCCCTTGCAGTGCATGCATCTTGGCATGGTGCGCTGTCTCAAGGAAACAAAGTTGCTGGCTAATGACATCTGACAGAGGCCGTCTGTCACGGTGATGCGATACAGCCTTATGGACGGTGAAGCCTGCTAAATGGATGTGGCCTCAACATGAATCCATACAAAAAAAAGGAAGACTGTCTATGTATATTAACTAATTTTGCTGCATGATTGAGGTAGTTGGCACAGATACAGTATGCATCACAAAAGCCTTCATAAAGCAGTCAAATGTAGACAGATTTAAAGATCAAACAGAAGGACGGCTTATCACTTTTTGAGCGTTTTTATTTAGACTCAACATTGACTTTCATTCCACTGTTTAACACAACTTAAGCCTTCCAAATGAAAAGATAAGTAATGTCTCTCTTTCTTTGTGACTGCAACAGCTATTATATCATGGTAGAAAGTGTAGCCAATTAACACTTTTAGTGTGGATTGTGCTATGAAAAAATGCAAAAAAAGCAGCTTGGACATTTTTCAGTTTTCCTTTCCCAATATATTCTACCAATCTATCACCATGCCGTTAAAATTAAGCAACCCATTATGACTCTCGGACTAATTATACTTTATTGGGCCCACACGAATGCCAACCAATTGAAACCCTCCAAGCATGGTTGTTTGGAGTGATACATTCACTTATCCAACACGTACTTCCACATCTTCACATCTGAGACCGCTTCGGATCAGAGATGAATCAATGTACCAGTCAAGTGAATCCAGGTGAGATAGAAATCCACTTACAGACCTCAGATCATAATCAGCGGTGGAGATGCCACATGGATGCAGGTTTACCTCGGCTTCAAATAGGCCGAGTATTGGCACAATGGGTTACAACTAAGAAAGAGAATAGATTGCATCTTAGTCTCTTTGTCCTGCTCGGCGGGTGATGCGAGTGGCGTGCGGGAATGACCACATGGGGTCCAGATCAGAGGACTAACACAAACTGACGGTAGCTGGTATGTGGTCTGGATTAGATGAGTGGTGCTCGTCATCTGCTCTGAGTGCACAGTGGTGTGATTGATGCGCAAGCTTACTCGTATATGCATTTTCTTTTTTAGGTGTAATAAAACTGATTTTGAAACACGGACAGCTCAGATAATTGCACACTGTTCACTGCCGGACTCATTTAGATGCTGTTAGACAAACAAAGGTATCGAGCCATTAAATGGGATTTTGTGTAAAGCGGTAGTCAAACGGACAGCAAATCCGGTAACATTCCTGATGCAATCACAAAATGAATACGAGTGTGTTCATCTTCTGTGGGTTTTTTTTTAAATCACATTGCAGTCAGAAATTGCTGGCTCATAGAGAATAGAATCTGATGTCTGATGGCCTGATGATTTCCAGCAGTTTTATGTGTTTTTTTTTAAACGTGTATTTTTACACACAAAGAATCTGATATGGTCTTAATGTGGTGCAGAACATGCAACATATTAAGAGAGTTAAAAGTTGAAAATGAAAACATATTTAGCATATAGAGATAGAAAGTCAAGATGATTCTCGCCTCACAGCAAGAGGGTTCTGTGTTTGACTCCCCAGGGGAACCGGGACCTTTCTGTGTTGAGTTTGCATGTTCTCCCTGTGTCTGTGTGTTTCTTCCCACAGTCCAAAAAACTATGTTAGGTTGATTGGACCATCCAAATTGTCCTTCGGAGTTACCTTTTATGTCTCTGTGTGGCCCTGCGATGGACTGGCGGACCGTCCAGGGTGTATCCTGCCTCTTGCCCATTGACTACTGGGATAGGCTCCAGTCCCCCCCCCCCCCCCGAGACTCCATTAGGGAATAAGCGGTAAGGATAATGGGGGGTTGGATGGATGGAATTATCATTAAGGTGTCTCCTAAAAGTAAATGAGTATTGAGGAAGTGATCCTTCATGGGTATATGAATGAAATGCTATATATGATGCTCATTGACATTGTTTCATAGCTTGGAAATCATGTGCACACTATAAGCAGCGTATACAGTTCCCATCGACAAGGACCACATACAACTTCTAATAACTGTTTTGTGCTAGACCACTCAGCTCGGCTGATGGGCTCGCTGTCTGTCATAACCACAAAGGGAAGCTTTCCAGGAGATGGGCGTACAAAGAAATTAATTGATACCATGCTGCAGCAGCAGGTCAAAGTAGGGTGATGGAAACACTGGAGGGCAGACAGAAATTGATGCCTTCATGAGGTGTCCTTTTGTTGCAGTTGTGAAAGGGTTATTCTCAGCCACTCCTTTCCCTTCTAAATTTTCAAATATGTGGTGTGTATGCTTTATAAAACACACACACAACTCTTTCTTCCTCAAGCAGCCTCTTTCTACCTTCAATTTCATGTTTCAATGGGAGCATCTTTCCTGCCACAATCTTACCAAGTGCTTTGTTTCTGTAAAATCAGAGATCGCTTTTTTTTGCAAAGCTGGCAATTAAGATACAGCTAAATGAAATGCAAAGATGTGGAAAAAATGGATTTAACAATCAATGGGAAGACAGATTAATTCAAAGAATAAGAACACTGGAAAGGATATAAAGGATGGCAAAGTAGACTAAGTATGACAGGGCATGTAATTAGAAATAAATTCAAATTTTTAAAATCCATTCCAAACACCAAAAGGTAGTAAGTCCAATTATTTAATACCAGAGATAATGAGATCACACTTTCTTTTCCTGATGAGATTATCTAGCTGGGGTATTTTGCACAAAATAAGAAGCAGTTAGTGATCAGCCGCAGACGAAGAGTTATAGTAAACCAGATGACTTCAGACAAGCATAAGTTATACTTTATACAACACTATATAAAAAATATAGATATTTGATCTTGAGGGTACTTGTTCTCTGAATCAAAGAGAACTTCCTAACGTACCTTCAAGCCTTAATCAAATGTCATGCAAGTTCAACTCCAACAGAGATCATTGACTTTTTCAGGCCTGACTTCCAATCTGAGCTGCACACAGTTAATAGTATTTTTCTGAAACCCTTTTTGCCTCTTCATGGTTTGACATTGGCATTGACAGTAATTGGTTAAGTTTAGGAAATACCGCCAAGTCCGCTCTACCAGTTCACGGCTAAATGCTGAGATTAGTTTTACATTATGAATATCTAAGGAAATCCTAACGGGACGGCAGTCAGCAATAGAATTAATCCTGAAACATTTAGTGGATTTGAAAATTACACCGAGACAGTAGAAGGAGTGAGAGGACATGGTTCAGTATATGGTGTGTCCTTCACTTTGGCTGGGAGAATTTACAGGAATATAAGTGCTCTGCTCAGTAAGGATGAAGTAGAGTAACCTTTTCAAAACGGGTGGAAGAGAAGCTGCCAAGGTTCAAAATTTGAAACCGTTTTGCTGCTAAAGTTAAGGATAAAAGAGATTTGAAAGTAGAACATTTTGGGAGAAACATCTTAAGAAGAAATATTCTTTAATACCTTTATTCAAATATATAAAATAAAATACTGAAAAGTCTTAATTCCCTTCCATAGAGGCGGGTTAAGCTGAGGTGGCCTCATCACTCTCTAAGGCTTTTTTAATTATTGGTTTCCAAGATTAAAGGTAAATAATTTCACACAACTCACGACGGAAAAGATTATACTGGATTCGGGAGTGTGGTTAAAGTGTGGTCAAGGATATGTTTTTATCCTTGAAGTGAATTTTTTCTTTCAAATTTCCAATGCCTCATAGGAAAATCTGGGGTTTAGTACCGCTGTGTGTTTGCACTTGATACCATCAAATTAAATCAAGTGGTGTTGTTTTAAGCCCGGGCTTTATTGATGGACGTCTCCGCTGCAGCATCAAAGAAGTTGATGAAATCAAATGTTCTTAAGGCTGGGTAGGACTTTCTGGCTTTGTATTCAAGATACATTTTTGTGTAGACTAACCATTTCTACCACTTTCAAATGGACTTTTCTGTGTACTTGTTGCATGTTTTAAAAAAAATCAATTCTCTTTCTATCAGCCATACTATACAGTAGTGGCTGGCAGCTGTTTCTTAATCTTCTCTCAATTTTTCATTTTCACTGTCAGTGTTGTCAGTATTCTCAGCTGAGAGCTTAAACAGAACTCAGTGATATTGCGTTCATATGCTGACGATAAGCCTCTTACACTAATGAAGTATACAATGCCAAGTTGACGCAGATTCTCCACTTATTTATTCGCTAAGAAAATAATAGAGAGCAAAAAAAAGATGAATTAGGATGGATTATGTACTTTACAATTTTATTTATTTGACAATAACATGAAAAGTACATTTAGGACATTATGGCCAGATGGAAACTGCACTTTTTGATACATGTACATACACAGAGTAAACGATAGATAACAAAAATATGATTTATTCTTTAAGTGCATCCTTTGAAAGACAGAATAACAGATTTGTGAATTAAAATGAAAGAAAAGCTAGCTTGTGTCTGCTAAAATAATCAACAATATTCTGCTACTCTCAAAGAGAGACTAAATTAACAAAGAGAGAATCAATAGAGAGCGATATAGATCTTGCTCTATAGAGAAGGTTATGATATACAGTCATATTCAATTTATATCCAAAATTTTAAAAAACAAGTTTCCATAATACACACTTTTCTCATTTTGTGTAGTCCTACTTTGCATACTTGTTGTTCTTTCTTCTGTAAAAAATGACTTGAGTGATGTCCATGTAAATCCACTGTCACCCCCTAATTGTGTTCTGGGTCAGAAAGCCAGTTAAAATGAACATGTTGGACACAGCTGGTCCATGATGCATTTTACCGTGCCGCTGATTTATCTCTGATGACAGGGGACCCCAGTCAGCACGCCAGTGGCATTACCATCATTAATCAGGCAAGACACAAGAAACAAGAAATTAATTAGCACCTAAAAGCAGCACACAGTTGGTTAGTGATATATGGTTCCTTATTCGTAGGAAAAATTTTCATAATCTGATAAACTATCATTCCACGGTCACAGTTAAAAAAAATTATAACAAATGTGCCAACAAGTGAAGGTACTGGTTTCATAAAGAGTAGGAATTCAGTTTTTAGGTCAAATTAAATAGAATTATCATGTGCTTTTTGTCAATAACTAATATTTTGTTTAAGTTAAAATTAAGTCATTATTATTGATTAAAAATGATCTAATTCTGTGTGTTTTTTGGTTTCTGTGATGGACTACGGGACCTTTTCCCTTTTCTCTGCCTCTCACCCAGTATCAGCTGGGATTTTTCATCCCCTCTGACACTGCGAGAAATAAGTTGTTGTTTTTTATACTCTTTCTGAAAAGAATGTAAAAAGTTCCAGTGGAAAGGAAAATGTCATCTTGAGCTGAAAAGCATAGCCATCTAAAAACAAAAAGATTTTACCTAAAAGAAAGTCATACAGCTTTAAACTGTGTCTTTGGAAGGAGTGAAGGATGGATTAGAGTGATGAACACTGTGGTTGCACAGCTCCAGCAGACAAAAATGAAAGCTGCTGAAGTGTTTGTAATAGAGAAATAAATGCTATATTTTACAACTGAAGCTGAAATGCACAGCTGCTGGAAACAAAGACTAAAGGGGTCATAATAAGAGGGTTGGAGAAGCAGCCAGATCTGTTAACTTTACATATTTCAAAAAGTCATGTGTGAAGTAATTCATCAAATGATGGCAAGGTTACTGGCTGGCTTCAGAGGTTGTGCCCCAGAACAAGCAGCCAAGGGAGACACGGATGGGAGGCTTTGAGGAAGGGCTACCCATCAGGATTTAGGAAACTTGCTGCTAAAACAGCTGAAATGCATCAGATATATAGATAAGAGATTAAATCAGATTGCTTTATGTGCAAGAGATAGTAGTCTAAGTTAAATTAATCCTTTGCAAATGCTGAAAAATACGTGCAATTCTTTGAACTCAAGGAAATATATATCAAAGACTCATCTTTGGGTTAATTACAAGAATGTGGATTATTGGCATAAAAACACCAATATGGATATGTAATCGATTTTAATTGTTGGATATAAAACTATCCACCGTTATTAATCATCATCAATGAAAATATATGTTATGCTTTTATAAATATATATTATATATTTTTTTAAATACATTTTTAAAATAAAAATATTAAACTTCAGCACAGGTGTAACTGAATTTTAGGGTATTTTTGTTTTAACATAACGTAACTGTCATCTTGAGTCAATCCTAATTAGAAAAGCTGGTTTCCAATCTCTTCAGTTATTTCATCCAGGAGTCTGCCTTAAATTTAACCCAGAAAGATGCACCACTCGTAAAACATAAAATTGAATTAATTCCATTTTTATTTTCCAATTGAAATTCAGTGACCAAACTCTCAATTGAAGAGTGCAAAGCAGAGGATTACTATGTCTGATGTGTGTGTTGTCAAACCCTAACTTGCCATGCTACATGTCATTATTGAGTGGTGAGATTGAATAAGACAAATGTGAAAATAAGAATAGGTCTCGTTAATGGGATTGTAGTGTTTTAGAAGAAGCCCATGCACTCAGCAGATAAGGAGAGTGCTTATCTTGTTAATTTGTCACTTTAAATACATTAAGAGTAGGAGGGCCCCTCTCTTTACTTTGGCTCTCTGCCTTTCTAATCCTGAAGAGCGCAAGGGACAAAACGTTTATAGATGATAGCATTACACTTTAAGTGGTTGTTCTACAGGGTTATAGATTTTAAATTCCCATAAAAAAATAAATTAGACTAACAAAAGTTGTTAGAGTTAATTACCCAACACACGAGTTCCTTTTGAAAATGTAGCAATCAAAGTAGATTGTATAAAAACTGAGGTGACCTTGAGTAACAGCTGAAGCCCAAACAGGAGGCATTGGGTAAGTATACAGACATTTCTGTTAAAACACTCACATGCACACACAACCTCATGAACGCGGAATACAAAGTAGTTAATGCTAATGAGAGGTAATCCAGGCCCCGCTGTGCCACAGAGGGGCGAGTGTCAAACAGCGATTTGTTTATTCTATTTACACTATCACCACAGGTTCCCAGTGGCCTGCTAGTCCGAGTGAAAAAACAAAAAAAAACCTTGAGCCGCTCCATAATTCACTCCTTATTTTGCACTTGGGTTGTTGTTGGACAGTGTTAGGCAATACACAAACAGTTGTCCTCTCGTTCTCTAAAGCCACACCCCACTCATTTAATCTAAATTTGTACCATCAGCTGGAAAATATCACTATTTAACATAATTTTGTCAGCATGAAACAGAAAATGGACCCCAGCCACTGTGATTCTGTAAATGTGACAAGTTACTGGAGCGATGGCAGTGCAAACAGTCATAAAAACACACACACACACACATACTGTCCTAGTGATTGCTGGTTTGTTTTTTAGCTAACAATCGGGTCATTTTTAATGTTTGGGGGAAGACCAACACACTGGGATCAACAAAGAGAGGGATAACATCCATCCATCTATTTATCCATTTTCGTAACCGCTTATTCCCTAATGGGGTCGCAGGGGGACTGGAGTCCATCCCAGTAGTCAATGGGCGAGAGGCGGATAACATGTAATAATGGTGAATATGATTTGGTATTATTATCAATAATTTTCCGTTTATTTTTGGTTGTGGCTCAGAGAGAAGTGTGTTCGACGCCAACGAGTAGAGCATTGATTCTATCCCAGGCTGCACGTCCAGGTGACTTTGGGCCAGACATTTATCCTCCATTTGCCTGCAAAGCAGATTCAAATGGGGTGCAGCGTTCAGTTCATGTTTGTGCCGGTACCAAGCTCGGCATCAGGAAGGGCATCCGGCGTAAAACCTCCTGCCAAACTTGCCATGTGAGTCAAGGTTGACACGCTGTGGCCAAAGACAAACAACAAAAAAATGATAAAGATGCTTTGGAAAGGCATATAAAACTAACCCTACTTTTCACTAAGGGCATGGCAGTTATTATGGGAATACTTACACAAACAGTTATTCATCATGTCATTGTCAAAATATAATAAAGTTTTCTGCTGGAAAATATATATTTCATTGTCTGTATTGTATCATTGTTTTCCTGTAAACATGGTTTAATTACTAGGTATTTTTATAATGAAAAGCACCCGTTTTTTGTTGTTTTTTTAGATATGAAAATGCTTCATAACTGTAACTTCAGCCTGACCTTTGTGCTGTTTATTTTGAAAAGGAAGGGAAAAGTAAAAAGGAAGTCAGACCTGCTGTCCTTAAGGCCAACTTCCCTACAGCTCCCTGATGTTGTCACCTTCCTTCTCATGCTGGGTCACAGTTGCGGTGTCTCGAATAATGATTGGTTTTCCGTAGGGGGTGGGCAGTGCAATGTCCAACAGGTGCTGCTGTGACAGAGCACAGTGGGAACATGAGGTGAATTTGGACATCAGCTGAAAGCTTGACAGAACTGTCAGGGCTGTTTGCCGGGCAATGAAGGGATGGTGAACAAAAGAAAAATCTTCGTAAAGACACATTTTGGCACTCTGCTGAATAGAAGTAGTTTTATGATAACTCCATCAAAAAGATAGAAATTGAATTAATGCAAAAAGTCTGACTACTTCTGCTGACTGCTAAACATTGCTAGATTACTTTGATGTCAATAATATTGCCAATAATAATAACACAAATGCATACAAATGTTTAGCAATGTTATGAATGGCAGCATTAGTATGTGGGATTCAGTATTTCCATTTCTAACTTCATACTCACCTGTGAGTGAGGCTCAGTCATCCTTTTTCTTCCAGTAGAACTGGAATCAGCACATCTTTCAGTCACTAGTATCCTGCTCTGAGCCGTGATCGGTCCCATGTTGATTGTCAATCATTGCAGAAATGCGTGTGGTCCGGCTGGTGATCAACCTGAGACCTCCACTCTATTCAAACTCACTCAGCGGTGTGATTTGACTTTGAGTGCAGGTATGTTGAGCTCAGGCTCCAAAGGGCCTTCGCTTTTATCAGCGACACGGCTGTGTGCAAAGTTGTGTTGTACCTGTAATCTGTGTCCTGTTGGTTGTAGAGGAAGATGGGAATGGGATGAGGTAAAAGCGGTTCAAATCCTTGATCCTCCTTGTAAGCTGAGCGGAGCTATCATAATGGTTTTTCCCAGTGACTGACCCAACATGTGCTGCAAAAACTGCGAGTATTCAGGCAGAGCAGACAGTGTGTTACACAGCAACAATGAAAGATTTAAGAAAACCAGACCTTCTCTCAAAGACGGGCCGCTGTTGTCCTGGTGTTTCATACATCAACAATAACAGTGTGACCCCAGCTCTTGTGATGATCCGTAGCTTAAAATGGTTTAAAACGAGTTTTGAATGGACAGTCATTTAAACACTCAATTTGTCCAAACTCAGATGGACTTGGACCAGGTGTAGCAATGCTATAGATTCTTAGGAGTATAAAGCAGAGTCTGCAGTTGCGAGCATCAGAGGAAGCGAGGTGTGAAACAGGTCAACCAGAGAAACTAATTCTGCGGATTTCACCGCCTGAGGGACCCAGTACTGCCGCACTTGTCCAGTTTGTGGAATATGAAATGATATCCAGGTTTGTTTCTAAATTTGATTCCCGATTGGTTTGTTTTTTTCTGTTTTTGACTTTTTTCCATGAACGGAATAGTCAATAGAAATCCCAGGATAATGGAAGTATGGAGACTTTAAATATAATCAAAATTTAATTGTTAGAAATATGTTTGTCTACACATCTTGTCTCTGATCCTTTTAGTTCTTTTTTGCGTCATAGGCGATGTTGTTCTGCTTGTTACAAGGATTGAGTTGTGGTGGTCATGAAGCCATCCAAACAAAGAGTGGGCGGCCATTTGGAGGACTAGATTGCCACTATTGTATCACTAGATCCACAAAAGAAACAAGCCTACATAGTCAGTGTGACTGGGAGAAAATACAACTCAATTTCCCTCTTCACGAATGTCAAACCATTTCACTAAAATTGCCTGAAAATGTGGGGCTCTCATCTCTTCCAGATTAACTTCCCAACAGTGAGACAACAACATAAAGAGTTTTCGGCGACGGGGGCGACACATCAGTTGGATAAAAGCGCACATTTGGATAACATCAGCATGTGTCAGGCATGTATAAACAAAGCTCTGACCTTTCCTGGCAAAAAAGGGGGTCTTTATGCTTTTTAATTGTGGTCATATTCATTGATCTTTGTGTGAATGCCAACTATTTCATTAGTGTTTGTAATGAGGCCGTATGGTGGCATTTAATTACATGGGCGTTAAATTGGAAGGGTGACACTTCGAGCCTTTTGCCGCTCATCCTGTGTTTGCGTAAATATGCCCCAGATCCAATTACATCACTTTAGAATTTAGCAGTATGATTATCATTGGGAGAGGATGTAACATCGGGGTCTTTTATTCGCGTTATGGAGGTGTTTTCTCGTCCTGTTAGGTTTGTTGCTGCTGGAACCTTTCCTGCCAGCCTTGGTGTGAGGTTGAGGTATGACAACTTGCCATTGTCACAGCAGACAGAAACATTTTGTGTCAGAATTTAAACGTCTAGGAAGTGTTAATATTCCTGAATCCTTTTGATAAATGTCAGAGTTCCTCTCCCCTGGTCTACCTCTCCCCTCCATCTTCCGTCCATATACTCCCTCCTCTCTTTTTCTGTCCTTCCCTTCATTTTGACTTGACATTTGGAACTGACGAATCCATCCTCATTCCCTCATATGAATTATGAATTTCCATCTATTGTCCTCCATACTATAGGCAGGCAGTGCAATGAGGCTGCAGTCAGCAGGAGTCTGGCACGTCACGCCATGCGTAATGACAGGCTGAAAAGTGCCTTCAGGGTGCCAGCTTTCATCGCTGTAAATGTTGATGACACTGACTTGTTGCAAAGCTGACAAACTGTCAAGGAGCCGTCAGGCTCGCACAATCACCCACAACTATGATCACCTTTATAATGATGGGCGCCAACCTTTTGGGAACACGTGTTTTTGTGTAGGCTGGAGGCTCGTGCAGCGCATGCACATGTGAGAATGTGTCTGTCCTAACGTCATGTCAATGGCATATTTTAATGTGGGCCCAGTAGTATAGCTTTATTTAACTATTTGTAATTTTATATAAATATCCCAAAATGAATGCTTCAGTTAAGGCTTAAACTGAGTGGACTGACTCTTGAATGTGACTATAATGGAAATGATTAGTGGTCATTATAAGGAACAAATATCTTTAACATACTTAAATACTTTGTCCGTTATACTGAACGGACAAATGCGCGCTTGTCAGATCGTGGGTGGAACTTGCCTTTTAAGAGCAGATATGCTCTTTTGTAATCATAAATCTACTGATTTCATTCATCACTTTGTGCTTTTTTTTTTCCACTGAAAACAATCATTGC
>JABUIW010000124.1:8260809-8277138 GCA_013363375.1 Menidia beryllina | reverse complement strand
GTGTGTATTTGGCTTCCAGTAAAGGAATGAGAGGTGAAAGAAGATGGGGAAGTTTTTGTTGTAAAAAAATTGGAACTTGAATTTGAATTGATTGTGAAGTATTCAGAGTGATCCATACATTGATGTTCTTCTCATGTTAGGCAGCATTTTCTGCTGCACTGCCTTCCTGCTCTTATGCCTTAGTTTATGAATACCCAAACTCATTTGTCTAAGAATTGCACTATGTATAAATCATAATTGTTCAAGGGCAAATTTCCACGTTATGAAATCGTCAGTAGAACTTGGATTGGAAGCTGTTCTGCCCAGTCCTTTAAGTAGTGAAGAAAACCTTGAAGTCCTTGAGAAGTAGCAGAGGAATATGGAGACAGAGCAACACAGTCAGGTGAGGAGTTCTGTTGACACCTGGGAGTTGATTATGTTTCACCTACTTAGTAATTCCCCATGTAAAGGACACAAAGAAAAAAAACTGACTTACCAAGGATTGAGACAAATCTCTCACTTGCACAGAGTTATCTTTTTAAAGTAAATCTTCAAACAACTCAGACCAAACCCGTGTTTGAATATTTTGCAAACTGTAATATGGGTTACATTTATAAAGAATCAAATGGATTCAGCTTCATGTCAACCAAAAAAATACATAAATCTGACTATTTCTATCAAATTCCCTACCTGGAGGTGTAATTTTCTAATGAAATGTAAACAATATGTGTTTCTTTTCCTAAAGCTTCTATCTGACAGATGACATAATCTTAAAACCACAGAACTGTTTGCATCCCTCCTTTTTTAGCGATGAACCAAACTGGAACTTCAAAGCTTGTGGCAATTGTTCGCTGATTAGCATATGTAAATACCATGCTGATCAAACCCGAGCTCGCACACAGCAGAATCGCAAACAGACATTGCAAATTAATTTGTGAAAAATCACAACTGTGGATATATTGAGAGGAGAAAAAAAGGCATAAAGGGGTTCTTTGTAATGCAGTGAGTGAACGAAGAAAAGGGAAAACCACTACTGCGGTTATAGCGAGTGGCTTGATCTCAAATCTATAGTCTGAAAACAAACTAACAAACAAAACAAATGTCGAGATGGATGCTGACGGCTCCAGTGGAAACAAGCTTGCTCAGAGTTATCCGAGCAAGACTAGCACACTGAAGCCATTATCGGAGAGACAGCACTCTCAGGTGTGTCATCAGTTGAGCATTTGGACACAGCCCCAGACTCCATGTCAGCGTTTTCATCACCTGGGCCATCTCATTTCTCAGGAGCCGAGTTGTTTTTTACAGTTCATACAATGCCATGGCATATCTTTGTTAAAAGCTGATAAAAACCATAGAACATGTAATGCATTTATGATCTAAACGTAAGAAGAATGCTTTATTTTCATGTGTAATGATCCAGGCAAAATATGATGTATTTTCTTTTACCTATTGATTCGTTTTTTTCCTGCAAAAATTCAGGTTCTAGCATAAATCGAACCGCTAAAAAATTATAGTTATGAAGTCAACAACAATGTGCCAAGATATAATCAAATATCCTAAAGAAACAAATAAAGGGCAAAGGAGAGAGACAACTGATCCAAAGCAGTATTTCGTTTTTACAATATACTTTATTGAGAGATAGCATAACTTTTCTTTTTTGTGTGTGTGCTTTATACACACAAGCTGGTTAGTGCAACAGCTTACCACCTGCTGTGTCCAAACACATTCAGTGATTTTAAAATGCCAGTGGTGTGCTTGATAGTGGGGCAAGTGTGTACATGATTGGAGCACCTCCCGGTGTGCCTGAGGGGTGGTGAGTGATGTCATTAACCAGGGGGCTGGGGGGTATCTTCCATCTCCCTAATAAAATAAGTCATTATGGAAGCAAGAGTGCTGATGCTGCAATGTGCAATTATTCACAGACACTTACCAATGAGCATTGCATCTACAGCAGCTCCTTGTTTGAGGTTCATAGCCACAGAACTGCTCTTTGAAATCGACAGTATCTCATGATGCTTCATGAGAAGTTTTCAGATTGAAGACTACTTTTAGGTATCAAAATGATTTGATGGAGGGTTTTGCTTGCAGCATTAAACTACATGAAATATTCTGTGCAGCTTCTTCAAAGGAACATGAAGATCCATGAATGGATACTGTAATGGCACAATAATGCAGATGCTGTTTAGGAAGACCAATGACGTAATGGAATTCAGATCTCTCCAGTCCTCGCATATGAGTGGAATTACATTTATTACTATTTTGATGTATCTGCACTTTCATCCAAGATTCACAAGAGAAAGTATTCCTATAAAAGTCCTCTACTGCTGTGAAGTAGCTCCTTGTAAAATCTCACCTCAGCTAAAAATCCAAAGTGCCGAGCATTTCTGTACGAGATGGGACAGTTGGGCTGTCCGCTGTAGCTACACAGATCTAGTTTATGGTGATTCATTACACTTGTTGTTCCACAGTTCTCAATGGCATACAGTACTATATGAAATATACAGTGCATTGCAGGCACATCTAGGAGAGATGAATAGATGTAGACTACACGGTCATTTGTGACATATTCCCCTCTCAAGGCAAGATCTGCAATAAGTTGAAACTGCTGTAAATTTGCCAAGAGCTAGTGCACTCATGCTGCAGAAATAGGCCCACTGTGACTTGGCTGAGGAAAATGGTGATCAGTTGCTCATCATTGCCTAGCTTGGTTTCTAGATTCACAGCAGCTGTAGACTCGTGTCTTTGTGAGCCGTTCGTTTATTTCAAAAGATCTTCTGCCATGATTTTTGCAACAAAAAAAAGATTATACTATTTTGTTTTTTTGTTCTTATCTCACTGAAAAACACATCCCAAAAACAAAAATACAGAATCGACTACAACTCTGCTTCGATTGGCTGTAAGGGGTCATTTTCTCATAGAATGGCAGATGATTGAGGTCCACTGTGCACATTCATCTTATAACATCTTACCAGCCCTGTGGTAAATGTGGTTTAACATATCTGCTGTGTTCCTGTCTACTTTACTGTTAAATTAATCATTTATTCTTTGAAGGATACTTGAAACTATTTATTGAGTCCATTAATGCATCAGTAAAATATCCGCTCAGATTACAATTACAAGTACATTTATTATATGTCAAAAGCCACACAAGCAAACTGGAGTCATAGGTTTTTCAATGTTCAGACACTTTGGACAGATTTTAGATATGAGACACTTAGAGTACATCATTTTGAAATAATATTGATATACCTGTTAAAGAACATCTCATTGAGTCGTTGCAACGTTGCATCCTGAAACAATATATCCCCAAGTGAACATTGCATATATCCAATTCCATGTTTCCGGATTATTCAAATAGAAGTAGTAGTTGTGTGTGCCAATATATACTCTTGTATATATTAAATTTAAGTTCAACATTTGGGTATTGCTTTTTCCCTTTTTCAGGGGTGGGCGTCGAGGGCCACCGTCCTGCAGGTTTTCGAGGTTTCTCCTTCTTCAACACACCTGATTCAAACCAACACAGCATTCAAAGTCTTTTGCAGAGCTCAACAATCTTTCGGAGAGATACATTAAATTTGTCGAAGCAGGATAACCTATGATACCTGCAGGTCGGCGGCCCATGAGACCCGGAGGGGCTATCAGTGGGGTAATATGGGAATATGCCCTTGAATATAAACGTGTGGTTGCAGGTGGTTTATAGGGAAGAGATCCCCCCACTTTCTCTGAAGTATTTTATTCATATGTTGAATGTTGTGCAGGTTCAACATCCCAAGAACGATCAACAAGTCAAAGAGTGACGAGATAGTTCCACGTGAAAATTTGGCAAATGTTTGTCCTTCGGCCCTCTTACTGTTGTGGAATGTTATGCCTCAGACTGCACAGGCTAACCTCCACATGGGATTTTGTTATCACTCTTTTGAGGCAGAGGGAAGATGTCCCCATAATGTTCCTACAAAGTCTGAAGAAAAGATACGATCATATTTTTTGGGGCCAAACAAGAAGAGTCATCATTTAATATTTGTGATCATTCCTAATGCACGTTGTACCAGGTATTACAACAGAGCAGAGAAAATCAGTTTGGTGTGAAATTGGAAAGTAAAACAAAAACTGATGTGTGAAGATCTATGTCTGAAGTGCCGAAGAAAACTGAGGTTGGGTTAATAATTAGATGTTATATTGTATGTCTTCAGTTTTTGATGAGTAATTTAATAGGAAGGTACACATTCTTATTGTAATGGCTTGTATATTCAATGAGTCGAGATACGGAAGAATTAAGAAAATGTCTGATGGATATGAAATATGTTTGATTAGTTTTTTTATTGGTAATTTCATTACAGCAATCAGCTACATCTTCAGTCCCCTCAGATTTACAGCCTAAATCATCATGATTGTTTTCTTTTCATGCTTATTAGCCCACATGTCAGCATCTTCAAGGGCAGAGCTAAATAAATCGAACATCTTATCAGGTATAATTCATCAACAGCAACAACGAAGACTGAGCTGTATTCTGAATTTGTTTCTTCAAATTAGCTACAGCATTACAATTCAATCTGTACCTTATTTTTACCTTTTGTTTTTTCACAAACATTATCTCTTCTTCCTTAGTTTTTGGTTTTGTCCTCATTCAATTTATTAAAATAAATTGTGTTTTCGTGAAGGTGCTGGTGGAATATGTGGTGCGGTTTAAAAAAAAAAGTAAAACAACGTCATGCAACCAAAGTTGTAATCTGTGATATCTCAGCTCCGTAGCCCCCGTCAACTGGATGGAGCCGTTTGTATCCCATGAATGTGCATGATGAAGGTTAGAATAAAGACGTATTTTAGGGTCATTGATCTTTTTGTAACATTTGTGCAAAAGTGCTCTTTAAGATCAGGACTTTAAGAAGTTTTACTCCAACGTGATCATCTTGATAATGGTGCTAATAATAATTTTATCTATGATGCACGTGACTGGGTTATTTCACACTTCTATGACTTGTCCTTGGACTCATTCTAAAGCATGCCATCCTTACTGGGAGCTCACCAGCTTCAGCCACACAGTGACTGTGTGCACACGCAGTCATGCACGTATAGGCGTTAATAATGCCCATCCTAATGAATTACAAGTAGACCTTGAGGCCATACACCTATATCCCACTAATGTCTGGCCTGCTGCCCAATGACAAGCCTCATAGCACAATAGCAAGGACACACTCGTGCGCGTACACACACAAACACACCCACTTCTCTTTTGTCTTAAAATAGAATGCTTACTGAGCTTAATCATCTGCATAACAATGGTTTAGAGGAACACAACAACCTTAGAAACTCTATTACTGCCTGTCCATTTTGCATTTAATTGCTTTAATTACTGCGAGATTTACTTTTTTGTTTGCAAGAAAACACTTTTGAATTGGATCAAGCTGCTGTTGTTTTGCATAATCAGAGTTACTCTAGGCAAACTGAACCAATCACAGCTTGTAGGCAAATTCCACGGTAATGGTGACAGTTGCATGACAAACTCCTTTTATTACAGTCATGGATGGCAGGAGGCACAGCATTTATCTGCAGTCAAGGTGAAGGAGCCAAAGAGTTTTCAGTCTATAGGTTGTGGAGAAAAGCTGTGATAGACAGTCTTATGGTATTTAAGAATTTCCTCTAGCTGGGGGCTCATTGGGGAAAGAACATTTGCCCATCGGTTTGACTCCATGCTCCTCCAGGCCACATGTCAAACAGTCCTTGGGCATGACTCTGAAACCCAAGTTGCCCTCCAGTGCATCCACCTGTGCGTGAATGGGTGAATGGAATTTGGTGTAAAGGGTGATCAGTTCAACTGGAAAAGAACTGCATAAGTCCATTTGCCAATTTCATCATGACATCTCCTTTGAAGGAACATGAGTTAATAATGTAACAAATGCCCGGACACTTTTTAAAAAAAAGTTAATTGCATCAAGGTTACCAGTAGTTGTGATATTATAGTGATTTAATTCAGTCCTTCAGGTTAGGGCTAAAGGTGCCCTTACATTCACTACATAACACAAACACATATGGACCGAACATATTTTCAAAAATATAAGTAAAAACGGTTTTGTGTGTTAGGGGACCTTTTAAATACAATAAAATACTTTACTATAATAACTATACTTCTTTATAATAACATAATTACAGTAATTTAACAGATGGCTTTTTGTCAGTATTGTGTTGGAGGTTTTACAATTAAATGCTTCTTTACATAACTCGATATCCAGACTGTTTTGCTGACTATTGTAAGCACCTTTGGATAAACATTAACCATAGAACATTTACCGCATGTGATATGCAAACAAATCAGAACTGAATGTGTGAAAAACTCCTTGAAATACTGAATCCCTATGACAAATATGAGGATTTCTCATGTCTGTAAATGAATGCCTTTGATTTGAACTCTTGTGCAAATGAAAAAAACAAAAGAACAATGCAGAGATGAAACAATTACTAGTGAACTTACTAAATCTCCAAATACAAATAAAGAGATATTTGGAACCACATATATTTTTGTACATTTGGTAATATGATATTGATGAGGTGAATCATTTAGAATTCAAACTGCACTGAATTAAATGTTGACGAATTCTGGCGCTTTTTGAGGCAGTCTGTTGTGAACACTTACAGCACCTGAGGGCCTGTGCTGCTACTGAACACAGCTCATGTAACCCTCCCCTGCTGCCCATGTCCTCTGACCCAGAGTCAGCAGGTTAATAACCAGCTGTACCAGAAGCCATTTGTCATTTGCTACCTGCCACTGATAGGAGATGTCAACGGATGTCTGTGCCCTTTCCCCCCCCCGCCGCATGACAAATACAGTATCAAGCTTTGCAATCTGAGACTCCCTGAGGCTTCTTAGTACTCCGCTGAACAACCGCTCCCACTGGATAGCATTAGATTTGTGTGCCATGATCCACAGCGAAATAAACCGGTTGCCCTCTCTGTACTCTTTTTTTCATCTTGTTTTTCTGTTGTCACATACATTTGCAATTGAGTACTTTAGCTGTTTATTTTTGTCCCTTTTTAGTTTCAGTTTTTCCCGCTCCATGCTTTAAGATTTTCCCAGCTTTCCTTTGATGTCAAACACTCTGGCTGGCCTGAAGCAGGTGGTATTATGGTGGTAGAATGTAGAATGACTTATGCAAAGAGGAAGAGGACGTTGAATGTCAAGGCAGCATTTGCAAAACGGCTCACTGAGATGACCAAAAATAATCAGTGTGACGCTTGTCATTTAGCTTTTTTACTTTTATTTCTCTTCTAAATCCATCAAATGAACCCCTTGTTTTTAACACATAATTACTGAAATCTGATTAGAAATATTAGATGTGTGTCCAGATATTTAAGAATTCATGGTTTCCTGGTATGATATACTGTATATGTGAACACGTAAGTCCAATGTGAATTCTCAACCTCACAAAATACACGGAAGTAATAATAATGTAAATTATCTATCCTGTTATTTTTCTTTTAATGGTGACCCAGATAATCCAGAATTTTGCTTTGATGGAGATGTCTCAATCTCATCTCATCAGCTGTTTCTGCTTTTTCAAATTAATTTTCCTTTAGAGATGTCAGGCACAGGAGAAGACATTTCTCAAGTGCACTGGAAGCAGCAGTGGCTGGAGAATGGAACACTGTACTTCCACGTGTCCATGACTGAGACTGAACTCCTTGCGCAGACCACGCAGCCCACAGCCCGGGAGCCCGCTCATGTGCTGCATGAGCACATGCATCTGCTGCACATCTCAGTTATGGTAAGTTCAGAGGCTAATTTCTACCTTCATCTTAGTTTGCATTACTGGGATATCACCTGCTCTTATGAAGTAATACATTTTTTTTTTTTTCCTTTTTTCTTCTTTTACTGTCTGGTGTCACATATAACATACATACTGGCAACTGGTGAGGGTTTTTGCCAAGTACAACAGAAGGTGGTGACATGTAATTTATTTCACAGTTCATAGTTCAAAATATATACTTTCTTTGACTCTTATCTCAATCATGTCTTCAAGACACTCTTCCTTTATAGTCTAAACACCAATGGGGGAGGTCAATTGAAAGTTAATGCTTCAACACAGATGATAGAGGGTGTGAGCTTTCCATTTTGGGAGAGAGCATTCCATTGTGCAGGGGTTAACACTGTTTGTACTGCCCAAAATCTTTTTATGTATTTTCAACTTTGCACAAGCATACTGATCTCATCAGTTCCTCTATAACAGAAGATCTCAATAACATGTCACGACTCCAGAGCTTATCCATAATTAAATGTGTTTAAAGTGTATCAGACATCAGACAAGCAGGCACACTCTTGGGCTTTATGGATATAACAGATTGCATTGTTTTGTTTCTGTGTCTCTGTCTCCTTCTCAACTTCTGGGGTTTGAGAATGCAAACATTAGGGCTCATAGAAAGCAGAGAGGAGAGAGAAATGTCTTTATAGAGAATAGGTTAGGTGTGGACATGGAGGTTAAGCTCCTAAATGTCACTGCAGAGCTTTGATGTTCCTCCAGTTTTATTACTTTTTGTCAATGGGATGCTTGCAGGATGTAAGAGTCAGTATTATTAATTATGAAGTTCCCAAACTTTAGGAGTTGGTTCCCATCGGTTCCCTTAAGGCCTGAGCTTTAGTGTAGATACATTTTTACGTATGCTGCTGTACTGCAGAAAAGTGACTGATTCAAAGAGAAGCTGCTCCTACCGCATTTCCTTTTACCAACAAAACAACGCACCACACGAGAAACCTCCCACGAACTTTTATTCTGCATCATTTTGCCCAGCAGAAACAAGTTTTGCTTTCCCATGTCCACTCTAACTAATCCAAGAACAAGATTGGTCCAAAAAACGACATAACAAAGCCACATTGTTTTGAACTGCAAGAGGGAGGTAAAAAATGCAAATGAAACCCACTTAACCACAAAGAAAAACTTGCTAAAATTCACCCTGAGAACTACTTTAAAGTTGAAAGTGTGCCTTTGAAATTAAACAGAGGTCCCCAGTAATTACCTAAAAGCATAGTTTAAATCTTGCTGTGTCATTGTCCGAGATCTAAAAATTTCTATTCAGTTGAATTTACCTCTTAAGCCTCTTTCTTGTGCCTCAGTTGACTAACCACTCTCCATGTGACATCTTTGAAGAACTTCTTTGTGTAACACAATCTTATCGAGCCACACAAAATTTCAACTTCCTAGGCTTCACGATTTTTGTGTCACACCAATTCCACTGGTGGCTTTTTTTTCTGCTTCACGTCTCTTTGCACGCCCTATCACACTCTTTTGTTTCTGTCTTCCCTCTTTTCAAATCACCACCTCTTCTCTGTCCATGTCTCTTAATCCTTCTCACCTCCTCAGCTCCGTGTCTCCTATATTCACTCCAGCCCACTCTTTGGATGGAGAGGTCTCATGATTGTTATGCAATGTCAGAAAATAAAGTGAACCATTTCAAATTCTGAGTTGATATACTCAGTGTGTTATTTCACATATTAATGAGAAGCTGCTTTGAAAGCTCCCCCAAAAGAACAACCATTTGAGATGGAGATGTCCACTTAGACCATAAACACGGTCTTACACACTCCAAACCTTTGCAGTGGTTCCCTCTCTCATGCAGATCTCTCATATCCTCCATGTGGGGTCAAAAACTCAAAACAGATTAATCCTAACTGCTGGAAAAATGGAACGAAGGAGTGAAAGAGGTTTGGTAACATATGGAGGCAGTCAGAAATGGACTGGACGTATACTGGTTTGGCCTTATGGCCCCCAAGGTGGCTTCTGGCTCCCTGAGTGAACATCATTATGTCTGATGCTGTCAGTTTTTTTTCCTGACTAAGGTGTGAGCACTCTATTCTTCCCACATTGAGCTGTCAGTTTCTCACTCACCACAGCATTTTTTTTCCACCACCTATTACATTTGGCCGTCCTTGCCCTACATGGTCTCTCTCCATCACGTGACAACAGTATAGACAGGGTTCTTTTAATGGTGAAAATTACAATAAGCATGCACACTGAGACATGTGGAGTTATCATTTTCCAGCAATAGCCTGCCTTTTTTTTGGGCAGGGATAAATATCTTCTCAAATGTTTTCAATTTTTAAACTTTCATTTATTTTACACTTATCACTGTCAAGGCCTCTATCAGCTTGAGCAATTCATAGAAAACTTAGATTTGGATTCATCAGGAGAGGATTCATTCTTCCAAACATCACTCCACCTCTTGCCTTGAAATTTTTTCCAGTGTGCCTAATGGAATTCCTTCAGTACTTCTTTTGTCTCGTTCTCCAAAACTGAATATTGATAATAATACATATTTAGATACATTTTTATTATATTACATCAGTTCTTTTTATTTTGGTTCAATATGTCATTGTTTTCCCCCAAAATACTTAGTTTGACATTATAAAAAGGGTATTGATGCCTAAAATTCATAGTGTAAGTTTATTTTGTTCTTCCCCGTTTGACAGTATTACAGTTCTATCATCTACAATCCAAACTCATCTCCAGATAACTTCTAGGAAGACTGGTCCACTGGTTTTCCCATTTATCCTCATGTGGGGCGAATTCAAAGAGGTGGTTGACAGTCTTAGGGAACCGGTGTGTGCTGCACACTGGAAGCAGCAACAGATCAAAATAAACTAGACGAAAACCGAGAGGCAGCTATTCAAACAGCTCATAAATCTTTATCTCATGGACAAAGTTTGATCCTAAACTGCATCGATATTTTGTTGGGGAAGTTTTTACTTGAAGGAGGTTAGTGTATGGTGGAAAAACAAACACTTTGCTCTCTCTGAAATCGAGACACACACACACACATACACGCAAGTCTTTTTTTAGGGAGAGAGAGACTGTGGGCTTTGATTAGAGTTTCAATTCACCACAATGCCCTCACAAAGCAATTAGTTATTTGATGCTGTATAAGGATTTGAAAGATTTGATATGGAACTATAACTTCCTGTTGGTATCATGGGTTGATACTATCATATTCCACAGACATAAAACCCAGTAAAATACTATGGATCCTCTTGAGAGATGCTTTTAACGGTGAAGACTTCTCATTGGAGATAGATATCAATACTTTTCATCACTTCTCGCCCATAATCACCAAAACTAAATATACCTGTAGATATTTTTAATATGTTGTTTTTATCAACTTATTTTTGTATTTATTCCTTCAGCTAAAAGTAATAGGACAGTTGTACAGTAGCTGCAATAATGCAGATATTCTGTCACCAGACAGCTGCATTGCTGTCTGGCAAAGAATTTGCTTTGTCCGAATACTTTCAATTTGCAAGCGTCATCGAAACAAAACAGCAACCTTAGTATAGCAATGGCATTGTCTGTTGTTGTTGGCTTTTTTAAAATCAGAAATCCTTTTGTAGTTTCTTAGCATTTGAACATTTCAGAAACATTCCAGCAGGAGTCAAACTTTCACAGGTTGAAAAGCTGGAAGGGTATATTTATCTAAATATTGGGCAATTTGGAACATTTGTCTTTTCACTTTCTACTTTCACTTCAAATCCCATTAGAGGCAAAGATGATTGATATAATTTAAATCATTTCAGAAAAACCATTCACACCCCCGCAGGAACATAAATTAGGGGAAGATAAAGTAATGTGATTCATGAAATTATTAATATCCAAATTTGAATGGATATTGCAGGTTTCCAGAAGGCATATATATGGTTTCTGAAATGCATCAAAGAGAACTTAAACAAAAGCTTCTTTCCACACCTTACATGATAGGGGGGAAAAAAGGCAATTTTCCTCACTCACTGCAGTTTCTACAGCAGAAAGCATCCACACCTCTCAAAGCATGATGCCCTGTTGAATGTTATATGTTGGAGAGGAGAATTATGGGAGCGGTGTAATTGCATTCCTTTCTCATCAGTGCTGGAAGTGATATAGTATTGGTGGAAATTTGAATATGAACTTCAGAAGAAATGCCGCTTAGTCATGTTGAGTTGAGCTCTGTGGAGACATTTTCAGGAAAATGGTGCTTTTAAGTTCACTGGGAGGACAGGTAGTATTTTACCAAAATGAGAGTCAATAAATAGTGACAGTCCAAAGCCTTTCATCTGCCATGTTTCAGAAAATAATCATCTTTTTCATTGGATCTTGGCACATGCAGTGAAACCTAAATAGAAAATAAATTTTTTTTTATCTTATTACTATTATTTTTAACTGTCTGGACATTGGGTTAAATTAACTTGCTACCCAACCATCAAAACAAAATGAGCAATGTTGAAACATTGCACTGCTATGAACAAAATTGGCTCTGTATTTCTAACTGAGCGTATGCCTTAGGGCACATAATATTCTGGAGCTCTCTCAATATGAAGGATAGACTACTATTCTTATCTCCGGCATGATAGATGAGTACAGAGATACAGCACCCCCAACACAGTTCAAATTGCCTCCTCATAATTAAGCAGTCAGCGGTAATATATGCCCATCTCTGTGGTGGCTTATAGAGGTATTTCAGGCGACAGTTGCTGCTCCGGAGTCAGGGCCTACGGAAATTCATTTTCGCCATGAAAGCAGCAGAACGCCACTGTGGGTGAAGGCGCTTTCAATTACCACATTGAAATTAGACGGAAGTCCAACCAAGTTACATTTTCACTGCCCCGAGGTTTAATTGTTTTGGCCACCTTTTGATTTCTGTAATTTTAGACATGCATGTTTTTTCACGATTAATACAAAAACTAGTTAATTAGAGCTTGTGGTTGTTGGCAGCAGAAGAAATCAAGACAAAGGAGTCAAAAAATGTTCCAAGATTACAGAAAAGACACGTGTAGAGAAGTGATTTGCTGGAGGAGCTAACTGTTCGCATGTGCCATTGATAAAGCTTTTTTTTTTTACTAACTGGTCATTCCAGCTCATAAAAAAGTTGGAAATCAGGTCTGTGACTCATTTTGTTCATTTTTCTCATTTTCATTATTTAAACAATTTGCATTACTGAGTGTTCAGAGGGAAGTGTGTGTGTGTGTGTGTGTGTGTGTTACTTACTTTAAGCATCGCGCTGTAATTAATAAGGTTAAGTTTCATGTGTCGACCCACATTTTTCAGAAGAAACCAGTGCACGCCACTGTGCACAGCCTTTGGCTTGTGAAGGATTTTCCTCATCAACTAATTGGATTTATTATACTGACAAACTGTTTTTTCAGATGTGCTATCCCTATCACACAACTCTAACATGGGTTCTAACATCACAACTAAACTAAAGTTTATTCATTATGCCCACAATGGAGCTATGGCTAAAGTTTTACCAAAATGTAGCTTTTGTAAATGTTCTGGGCAATCTTTTGGGGAAAATACAGTCCATTGTGACCATTTCCGATTTTTATAATTATAATGTTTTGTTCCCTCTCTTTCAGTAAGTGTAAATTATTTGTAATCCAAGTAGCTGATGTGTGTTATTTTTGAAAGATCAACAAATGAATGAAATGATACATGCGTTGTTATGGCTGCAACATGAGGTTAACACAACTGAATGTCCAATGTAGCCACTGTCACGTTGCTCACATCCACACAGCAAAATAATGTGTGAAAACTGAATGGCAATTCTGTGATAGACTTGTCAGCTGTGTGAAATAGAAGATGGAACTCAGACTTCAAGTAAACACTTTCAGGAATCACTTCTTACAACCACAAAGTCTACCTCGGGATTTCTACTGTTTTTATCCATGAAGCAATCAATCTCAAATAGATAAAATAAATGAAAGAATTAAAAAATATAGCACAGGGTCTTTGACTCAGACCAAGACTTATTTGAAACAACCATTGTTTAAGTCAACAATTAATTTTTGAGGAAAATTATTCTTTTCAATCATATCACAACGGAGCAGTGGTTCCGTTTGGACTTCAAATGTTATAAGAAAACCGTTCTGTAAATATTAGTTAATTTCATTCCAAACAGGAGCAGTTTTTAAATGCAGACTAATATTTATTCCATTTTAATTCATGTCCTGAATGATTCCTGAGTGAGTGAGAAAGATTCGCCTCCTGACTGGCTCCCAACAAAGGGCTCGCACGCCTCACTCAGCCTCAGACGAGCCATGTGGCACCGTGCCTTCCTCATAATGTCAATCACCGAGTCTTAACTTCCCTGAGCAATGATAGATTTCTAAATAATATATTTCCGGCAAGTACTGGGCTTGGCAGATTTAGCATGCTGGCATTCAACCAATGTGTAACTCCAGCTGACAGACATGTAGCTGTCAGAATTATCTTTGGCGACTTTGCAGCTGCAGCCTGCCCAGACAACTACAGCGGACCGTCCCCGTGTTCGCAGCAACCTCAGCCATTGCCCCAGTGGGTTCTGCCACACAACGGAGTTCCTTCCGATCAGTTCACTCTGATTTATATGGAGTCAAATCGTAAAATTATCTATGGGCACTTCACTTTGTTAGTTCAAGACCTTGCATTATAAAGAGAAAGCCAACATTTCCCCCTTGAACAAGTACTTGGCAACAGGAGGAAGAACTCACTTTGAATGGTCAGAAACCTCCAACAGAACCAGCCCACTAGTGTTTTACTGTCTAAGAAAGGGAGATAGAAGAACAGAAAAGCTTTTTGACAGATAAACAACTATCAACATTGTAGAATTACCTTATTTTAGAGGCTACATTTTTGGCTCCCTCGCAAAAGTTCTTTCTGCTAAAGAAAGTCCTCCGAAAGGTGACCCTCAAATTTATGAAATCTTTTGACTTTCCTGTTTTCTCTGCTGAGCTGTCAACCTGTTGGAGGTTTGGAGTCGGATGCATGGGGATAAAAATTTGCATTCAAGTGCACGTATTGCTTATGATGTTATTATTGAGTAATTCTGGACTGACAGCTAAAGTTGCAGCAGCTCACATAAAAAACAAAGTGCTCTGACTTTGCCACAATGAACCCTCTCATTGTGGTGACCCTTTAATCCACTGGGACACTATAAATGTATCTAGCTGCAGGAGTGGGCCTCCTATTCTGGACCGAGGACCTTTCACTCCTGCTGGAAGTCAACGAGGTCTTTTTGAAAGACTGTTTGTCCTCTCAAAAATGACTCTTTTTTTACCTTGTTTTTACCTTGTGTGTCCCTACTGGAGTTGGAACAAAGACAATTGGGAAAAACTAGATCATTTATGTATATGTATCTATGGTTATTTTTCAGTTTCATTGCTTTATTTACAGATGTTCACATGTATTTCCAGATGGAGATGCATTATTTAGTCTTTCCCACTGGAATTCTGTAAGAAAAGGAGAAGCTGATTGCTTTTTCCCATGCATGCTCAGCTCCCAATCAAATCAGGGAATGAGCTGTTTCATATATTTTGTGATTGTTCATAATCTAAGAGGTGAGTGACACACTGCACAGGAAGAGAAAAAAAAACTTTACACTTCCATGTGTATGTTTCTCCAGTGATCTTTGCAGGTATTTTTCTCTCGCCTTAGGCGTCAATATTAAACCAGTGGTACATTTAAAGTAAGTGCAGAAAGTCTAATTTCCTTTAATTAGGCCATAATGGGGACGAGGGCTTTGTTATGCATCAGTGTTAACTATACTCATGTACAGGAAGTGACACCATGCGTATAAAGGTCAAGGCATTCGTTATGTGTTCAGCTTGGCCCTGGCTCAGTCTCATGTATCCATAGGGGAGGGAATGGTACAAGCTGCTTCACATGGAGGCTTCTTGGCACAATTCCCACATGCTCTCTTTCATTGCTGCTCTCTTCCTGGATTTTAGCAGGATACTAAATACATGGTCAGGTGCATTGGTGCTGCTTCAAGGCTTGTGCCACTGTGATGATGGCCTGAGTCCAGGCACTGGTGATGACATCATTGTCGCAGGGAAAGGATAGCTCGCTGCCTGTCACATTAAATCAGTTTAATGTACCTTGACAAGAAGTTATGTGTATATACGTGATCAATGTATTTACATTTGGTTGGTAAATCATCATTTGTTGTGGAAAAATAATGTACCAGTAAGAGTTCACAGTCTTAAAGTGGTTCTTTGCATAATGTTTTGGCAATAGTCAGGAGTAACTTAATGTGTTGCCATCTGCATTTTAGATTCTTTCCAAATATGACTGATGTTCAGTTTCCCTTGATTCAGATTGGGGGAAGTCTGCTTCAGTGCTTTTTTTTATAACAAAAAAATTCATGTACTCATGGCTCGGTAGGACTTACAAACTTCCTCATTCCGCTCAAATTTTATTCAAATTTGGATGTTATTTTCTTTGATTTATCTTAATAGGAACCACAAATACTTTGCTCCTAGATTTTATTTAATGTAGCGTTAAAACGATTTTTCAGCATATTTTTATCATCTTTTTGGTAGATAGATAGATAGATAGATAGATAGATAGATAGATAGATAGATAG
>JABUIW010000124.1:8245169-8260799 GCA_013363375.1 Menidia beryllina | reverse complement strand
GATAGATAGATAGATAGATAGATAGATAGATAGATAGATAGATAGATGAGTGATAATGTATCCTTGAAAGCTCAAGTGTATGTTGGACATTCACCTCTTATTACAAACAATGAAGATGTTCTTTTGTCTGGGCACTGTTTTTTTCTCATTGTATATGAAAGCGTTGTCTGGAGTACTTTTAAGTGGTGCACCAACAACTATACGTTTCATCCACTTGAACCCTACATGTAGGTGCACATACATAAAATACAATTCAAGCCCATTCCTTTCTGCATAATTATTGCAAATCTCTCACCTTTCACTGAATTTGAATGGTTATGTTGGATCTACCCATCAAACTAATGACCTCCTGAAAAAAAGAGTAATGTTACACCGATACTTGGAACAATTAAACAATTATCTTTGATTTGCACTATACTCTGAATGGGCCAGCAGAGATGATTTTCATACATCTGCTCCTGCTAACTGATGTCCACATCATATAGAGTCCTGAAAACACACACACAAAACAAACCTAATTGGTAGCCTCGAAAGATAAAAGTGAGTAATAGAGCACTTGTTCTTTGGGCAAGAGTCATGGCCAAAGCAAATTAGTCCTCTTCTCATTTCCAGTTAAGTGGAAAGGTGCTGTTTATACTTTTGTTGAGATAAAAACTTAAGTGAAGTATACCCTCTATTTGTTGTTTTTTTTTCTTTATACCAATATTTCTGTTGCCTTTTCTCTCTCTTTTTCTATCTTTTCTGTTGCCTGGGTAACAGTAAGTGATGGAGACCAGGAGGTTTGAGCATCAAAATAAGCGCTGAAGGGAGAGGATTAGCGGATAACCTTGTTCATTTATTTGCTCAAGACTCTTGGTGTACTTGTAGTCTTGCGATTTTATGGTATTATTCTAAAGAGCTGATGGGATGACCTGCTTAAATAGCTGAATAAGGAGGGGCTGTAAACTGAGATAATAACAGTTTGTTGATAAAACAGAGTAAATGTTTCAGTTGCTCTGGTGAAAGAATTCCGGGGCCCCCTCCTGATTTCCAAACACATTTCCACCCTGCCAGGCCCAGAGCCGTTTTTCTTAGATTGGGTTGGCTTTGGTAGGATTACTGACTGTTCCCATAAAAAAAAAACAAGAATGCTGTTGCTGATACCGAACATAGGTCTGTTGAGTCAAAAATAGTGAGATATGGATGGTATATAGTCAGCATCAGTCAGCATGTGCATTTGTTTGCAAAGCCAAACATTCAGTGAAAAATGTTTTTTAACAAATTCTTTAGAATCCATCAAATTGCTGTAGCTTTTCTATATATCCCATTATAATTTTTTAGTTGTTCAATTAACTTATTCTTTCATGCATGAAAAACAAAATTGTGTCGATCGGAAATAGACTCAAGAGAGTGCAGGTCACTCAAATTGAGCGGGTTTTAGGGTTTGATTTTAGAAAAGCTATTTTTTTCTAGTTTCTTGATATTGATTGGGACTCCACAGTTATTGGCCATTAAAAATACACTATAGACTCATCATATCTGCTTAATATGTAAATCTGAACTAGGTGTTTTCTTTTCCTGTACAGCTTATAGCAGCAGATTTGTTTTGCCGGCCCAAGAATCAAACTGGGAACGTATGTCCCAATTGAATGGGATGTTACAATCTTGTGGCACTTTCAGTTGCTACATCTTTTCATGCAGCATCCTGCATTACAGTTTCTTTGTCCCTCATTATATTCAAACTGAGACACAAACTGCATGTGCCCTATGGAGTTCTAACAGCAGGCCTAGGTGAAAGCAGGCGTCAAAATAAACACTTTATACAACAAGAAATATGCTTTGTGGAGCTGATATTGAAGTGAGTACACGGTGCTGTGATATGTGGAGCAAGGAGAGAGGCCATTGATTTGGTGTTCGAAGGGAAGAGCAGAGAGGATAAAAGTGAGTTTTTGATTGCATCTGGCACAAATGGACAAAGACTGCCCCTTCAGCTGCTGGCGATCGCAGACAGTTCTGCTCTCACAAGCTGTCATGGCAGCTCTTGGCTGACAGTTGCAAATACAGGCCTCACTTCAAGCTAAACGACAAGGAGTAACAAGCACCCCCTCCTAAGATACGTCTGCTCATTTTGGAGGATGTGACAGTGTAAACACAAAACTATCTTTAAGCTCACATATGTAGCTTTGTCACAGCCGCAAGCTTTTGGGGCAATAACATTTCTTTCTCTATTAAAGACCAAGTAATTAATTCCAAAGATTTTGTCTTGTGTTTACTCTTTATTCTTTTAATGGCTCTACAGTTTTACATCACAGCGCAGCAAAAAAAAAAAAGTCAAATACACAAACCCATATTTTCCGACACGCTGATCTTTACAAGTTTGCACTACTGTCTGCTCTCTTACGCTTTTGCCTTCACAAAAGCAAGAATCCATTCTGTGCCGCTTTCACTCCTTAGCCTGTGCCTCTTTCTCAATCAAAGTCACCCCAAGGGCCTCATTGTCCAAGCCCTCTAACTGCCTTGTTATCAACAGCTGTAGCAAGCCTATATTGGCCCCATGTGACACCACTGCAAATATTGGTATTGCCTTTCTAATCACATTGTTTTCTCTGAAATGCCATTGAAGGGGGGGGGGGCATGTTTGCTCACAGTTGACTTACACTGCCGAAATGTGAAGATCTCATTTATCGCTCATAAAAGTAAATGACAGAGCCACAGAGTGCTTTGGGAGGGTGGGTTGGGGGTTCGGGTGTGGGGCCATGGCAGTGTCTTCTTTTCCAGGACTACTAATTTGCCACAGTAATGAGCAAGCAGTGGTGCATAGTCATCAGGCAATTATGTTTGGTTACCATGCAAACGCTGAGCTTCAGAGGCCTGTCATTATACTTCAAAATATACTAGGCTCCATCACAGCAGTGATGGAATACCAGCTATTATCTGTATGCAGTCTTTTTTCTGTGTTTGGGAGATGTTTAAAAGCTTTTTTCTTTCACTCTTTCTTTATTTATACCGCCACACTTAGTGTTGAATATGATAGGTGAAGGTTGTTTTTTTCCATTTTTGGTTTTGTCATAAATAAAAATGGAGCCAATTTGTGGAGAATGTAGTTTGACTCTCAAGGATAGAATTGAAAAACTTTTTCCCTAAACAACACCAACATAACGAGAGTAACGTTAACATTAAGTTCAAAGATTAAAGTAAAAATGCTGCAAAAAATCATTTCAAGATGATATCACTGAGAATCAATCAAACAATGTAATGGATAACATATGTCTACAAAGTGCCCCATTAAAATGAGCTCATTAGGATTTGTTTGAGAACACGTTTTAGTAACCAGGAAATATTTCTCTTTTAGCACATAAATGCAGTATGATAATAAAAAAGTACATAGGCGCACATGCTCGGCAGGATAAATTGCGCTTGGCTGCAAATAGGTAGAGGATCTATCCTAAAGCCTACATTTATAAAGCATAATGAAACAAATAAACAATTATAAATAGATAAAGCCGTTAATTTCTCCATTGTGAGATCAATAAAATATTCATCAATCAATCAATCAATCAATCAATCAATCAATCAATCAATCAATCAAATCCATGTTATCACCTTCAAAACTGGATTTGATGGACACAGGAGTTTCTACTTAACATTTTGACTTATTTTTACCTTCTTATTTCTTACCTGTAATTGTATCTTTCCACCCTGAATTCCTTCTTTATTTTGATACATTTTAAAGCTTTTAATGGGAACATTTAATACAGAGAATAACTTTTTCATCCAGGGATTCTTTTCATTCAAGGAAAAGACATTCATGCTTTCACTTATTGGTCTTTGTTTGCCACTTTTCAGTCCCTTATGTTTAATTCTTTTCCATTGCTCTTGGTTTATTATTGCTTTGAAAAGTAGTTGCACAGAATGTGATTCACATGGGGATTCCCTATGGTCTGTTCCATAATTATTTTGTTTGCAATGTTTAATGACTGACACAGCCAAAGGCCACCATTTATGCATTTATAAATCCAATGATGATAAGCCCAATTCCCCTTAAAGCTTACAATATGCATGCAGAATACAAACAGAGTGGCAGATCCAAACCAATTTTCATAAATATGGAAAAATCTAAGAAAACTGCTATAGTGCTGTACTTCCAAGTGGTTCTGTATAACTAGAAAAACTAGCTGCCTACTGGGACTTTCAGTCATTCTGAATTTTGATGCTGAAAATTAACCGATTTAGGTCAAAGTGAAGGGTAGATATAACTACAGTTTTACTAAATCTATAACAGGGCTTCAGATTACAGTGAGTGGTCTCTGATTTACAGAATTAATCAAAGTCATGCACATGGTACTATTTGCCAGTTTGGAATGATTTGCATATCATTAACCACTACACTCTTAAAATGTTGTGATAGGAGAGTACTTTATGTTGTAAAAACACTTAAAGCAACTTCTGGTACCTTATAAAAAAAACAACAGTTGTTCTATATGTGTAACCGTAACGGCATTGCATGTGCGTCATCTATGATAAAGATGGATAAACCTCAACCTTCAATGCAGGCCCCGAGTTTGAAGACCCTGAAACATAGTTGCTGTTCTCCTGGCTAAGAGGAAAGTGGTGGGTGTGTAGGGCATGGGCCAAAGCAAGAACAAGCCTGGGAGAAAAGCATCGGGTGGGCGGGCAAAACGCAGCACCTAATCAGCCCTTACTGTTATTATTCAAAAATCCAGGGCTCAATTTAGCAATGTTTGCCCCTAAATCTTCTTCATGATAGAGCGCTAGGTTTGAAAAAGGAGGACAGGACGCTGTAGTGGTGATGGCATGGCCCTTGAAACTGCTGGAAAAGAGGTTGAAAGAGAATGAAAACAGGTGTTTGCTCCCTTGGTAAAAGGGCTAAAACAGAATAATGTTTTCCATCACAGTCTAGTGAGATTTTATGATTAGCAATATCCTTTTGGTCATTATTATACTGATACACAGTTGCTGCCGCAGACTCAGAGAACTATTTGACATATTTACTTAATGCAAAGCATTTATATATAATAATGTTTTGAATGCTGCTATATCTACATGACTACATTTCGCAGAGTAAATATAACATTCGGGTGAAAGCCGAGCACTGTGGCTGCAGAAGCTACAAACAGTTTGTACTACTTAGTTTTATGCATGCTAGTCACAACATCAATAATGAGAGGGCAAAGAGGGAAATAAATTGTTAGATCAATCTATTCTTAGATATTCTTCCTCAATCTCCAATATGTTCTGTATGATCTTTGGTCTTTTAAGCATTTACTGAATTGGGACAATTTTGTTTTGTAAATTCCTGACATGTTGGAGCTTCTCTGGACATCTGAAATATTTTCAAAACAGCATTATGCTTTTTTTTTTTAGACCGATAAAGGCTAATTTGTTAAATAATACATGTTTAGTAACTGTGTTCTTTAATTATCTACAGGGCAAAAAAACCAACCACAGTCCCTGACACTGTTAAAGGTTATTTAGAAAATGTAGCATTTCCTGGTGAGATGTAGTGAAGTGCCTGAAATGGAAATGTTGGAGTAGAGTACATTAAAACAAGACATACTTGACTGCATTGGGAAATGTGCTTAATTTATTTTTTCTCAGCAACTTTGAACACCAGGGAAAGCACAGGGTGTTAAAGGAAAGCAACGTGCACACATGCAGATTTAGAAGGGTTGCTGGATTTGAATGTTTATCACGACTTATGTGCACTAAAGCAACTATATAGACATTTGATCTGCACAATATTTGCCTGTATGCCATGGAAATATCCTCAAGGTAAGGCTATTAGTAGTCTGAGCGTGCTGAATCTGTGTTTGATTTTCCACACACACTCTGGTAATGGACAGTCACGGTTACTCTGAGCTGACTTACTAGAGTGGAAATATTTACCAGAAAGCTAAACCCTGTCATTTGTAATGTGACTTCTAGTTGGACCGAGAGAATGGAGTGCAGATGTGAGGGCACATGTCACTTAAACGGTCTGTTGGTAGAGATAGAGGGAAAATAAAAACAGCACTGGGAGCATGGAAGGCTAAGAAGTACTTGAGGTGGACATTAACGAAAGGGACAGAAAAAAGTTACACTAAAAGAAAAAGTGTGTGTTGTCTGTCTTGAAAGTTGGGTAACTACATCGGCAGTTACCCAACAATGGCTGATTAAGCTCATACAAGTTAGCCATGCAACCCTCTGTTCGTATGCGTCTAGATTACATGAGTAACCACTCTTTCTTGATATATCACCTGTATCCTAATTGAAATATTTACAAGCCAGCTGTTCCTTCTATTCCTGATTGATGACCCAACTACTCTAAGTTCAGTGTGCATGTATTTCAGCTGCTTTTTGATTACACTGACCAGTGTACTTGTAGATGGATGGTTATTAGGGTCCACTGTGCTCAGATGGTGACCGAGCCACAGAACATGTGTCAGATGTGTTGACTCAGATTTGTGTTATGTCACTGAGTGAAGGGCCTTGCTAGCATAACAAGGGTGCAATAGTTATTTTCTATCATCGTGAGGCTATGAAGAGGTTACTCAACCAATTCCAAAGCTGGATGACTGCAGCTCATTATCAGCTTTCTTCACCAGAGATATTTTAAGACGTTGATATTTGTCTGAAAAATAAAATCTCTCTTTTATCCAGTTGATTATTTGTATAGAGTTGTCACCAGTTTTTTATTTAGCTGGAAAAACTCATGTTTAAATGACTTTTATTTTAAATGTATGGTCTTTTGGCCCAAAGTCATGCCCAGACCACCTCCACTGCTGTTTTTCTTGTTTTTGTTTTGAATGAATTGGCCCGGGAGAAGTGACTTCTCTGATGAATCCAGGTTGGCAGGACTATTTCTGTGCTCAACAAAAAATGCTGTCAACAGAATCGGAGCAACATGAATTTTACAGAGACTAGATTAAAAAAGCCGAAATAATTGTGCTGAAAGAATGAAATGGGGCAGTAGCTATACATAAAATACATTCAAGACTATGCAGCCATTCAGGAGCTTCTTCATGATGCTTCACTAAATATGGAAATGCATAATATTAATACTCACTAAATATTGTTATAAATTAGTCAATATATTATTCTGAATACAACGGTTCTCAGCACCACTTTGTCTAAAATGTACATCCTAAAAATCACTCTAAATTCCTAGTTCACTGTGTGTGTGTTTATAATATATATATATATATAATATATATATATATACTTACTTAGAAAATATTGATTGAACAGGAAATTACTCTGGAAATGGTTTATGCAAATACTTTCTTATCACAGTAATATGGATAGAGGTGAACTGCAGTTTCTGTCATCACTTTTTCAGATTTGCAGACTAAATTAAACCCATTTTTTCCAGCATTAATGAAAAACAGAGTCCCAGTAGTATTGCATGAAACTTAATGCTGCTCCTTTTATTAGTCTGCTCAAGGGTCGTTGACAATAGATCAATTATTGATGTATTCATCCGGATTGACTTCACCCTGGATTAATGATCAAGTTTCATCAGGTTTGCTATAAGCTCTTCACCTATGTCTGACTTCATTTGAAAGTGTTTCATTCTCATGTGCACATGCATGTAAGCAGTAATGTTTCACATGTGCAACAATTCTTTGTGTTACAGATATTTAAAAACTGCTTTTAATTAGAGGTTTTTATATCAGTAATTTACTGTAATTTTGTCGGAAACACTTTGTGTTTACGTGGAGATTTTAATGCTGCGTTTCCTTGGTGCACATATAATAAAATACTAAAATGAGTTAAAGCTGGTAGTATCTTTAAGTCATTTTTCTTTTAAATTCCACTAATCTTGTATGCCTTAATTAAAAAAGATTACTAAAATTGTATGCAGAGTTGAATAAAACAAAATGAGTACTTCATTGTTCAGGTAGAAAATGTTTATTGTAACTTATAAAGATAATTTAAACCATTTAGGAGTAGCAGCTGGATTGCCTTTAAAGTATTCCTTTAAAGGTTTAGATGCCCACACCTAATTTTAAATTAGCTCAATTTAAAAAAATGACTGTAAATAAAAAAGCTCACAATGTTCAAAGGAATTGAAAAGTGTACCAAGACAGCAAAGTCGAGACGGACTTTGAACATACAACAACATTTATAGTTGAAAAAAAAAGAATGAATATGTGCTAATGAGCCAAAAGGATGCCGGCTTTTATTACAATGGTAAGGTTTTTCATATGGTCTGTTAAAACAACAAATCATTGCTTACATTTTTATAATAGACAGAAACGACAGAGAAAAAAAGCTCTGTGTTTTAACTGTCAGCCACAGGTTCAAATCCTGCTAAAATACTGCTGATTCATGAATGTCTCTCCACATTTGGAAAAAAGGCAAATATCTTCAGTTACAGACACACTCCTCAGTGTCAGACCCAATCTTCTACCATTTAATCTCATTCCCCAAAAACAGATTTTTACTACATAATAGTTTAAACGATTAAACTGCTGTTTTGGTGAAATCAGCCTTCTTGTTAAATCTCATTAATTCCCCGAGGCTGTCTTTGATCAACAAATGTTTCGTGATAAACGTAGGATTTTTAAGCTAGCGTTTAAAGCCATCACCTTTTCAGGGCATGAAAAATGCACATGGGATATGGAGAGGTGGGGACATAAGCCTGACAGGACTGCATCAAAAGAAAGTAGGCAAGATAAGAAGGTAGAATAATGGAAAATAGAAAGGAATTAAGCTAAAGGAATGGAATGTAAATAGCAGGGATGGCAGCACAACAGTTAACAGGAAGAAAGTACGCAGATAAGGATAAATGGCAACAAGAGAGACCATTTGGGAAAATGGGTATTTCCAGAGAAATGGAAATGTAAAGGAAGGAAAGTAATTATGAGCTGCACAAAACTTGTTTTACAGAAAATAGGGGAATTATAGTGCTTCCAGGCATCCCTTCCAAACTCACAACATCCATAAATTCACTTAGGACTGAAGCAGCAGGGATTTGTGGGGTCTGAAGATGAACAGAAAACCCATTTTCCCTCATGGTTACATCTGCCACTGTGAATTTATATGCCTGTTGTGCTGAAGGGGGGACGAAAGATGTGATCAAACATGAAGGAGAATGGAGACGCTCAGTAATCAGGAGTGAGAGACAGGGAAACACGTAAGAACTGCGAGAAGAACAGGGGGAAAAAGTCTGGGATGAGGCAAAAAATTTAATCTAAGCCACACCATTTGAAAAGTACATGAATGATGCACTGATGTAACAGAGTTAAAATAGCAGAGATATGAACAGAAGTCATAAGTTCAATTTCTCTTTTGAGTGATTCGACAGGAAGCTGGTAGTCTTTTACCTGTGTGATGAGTCTACACATATCAGTCAGTCTCAGGAGTTAACTGAGATTTGAAGACAATTCTATTTTCAGATAAGTGCCTAAAATAAAGACCACGTATTTCACGAGGCATCACATGATGGTGACACACGATTTGTTGAATTTTGGCACTGTTTCCGCAAAAATGGTGAAAAAAAACAAATTTGTGGTGGTAGACCTCACAATTTGATGGACAGTTTAACTCATCAGTGTACAAATTCTTTCTCTCATTTCAGCAAGTTGTGAAAGATGGGAATCTGTATGATATTTTAACACGAGAAACTACATTCCTCCCAGGAAAACCTCCTTCCCCTCTGCATTTAAGATTAGAGTATTCTCTGTAAAATAAGTGAATGCATTCAGCACATAAACTCTGCTACCATATACAGTATGTATTTTTGTCTGTATGTGTGTGCATGCATGTGCGTGTGTATTTTACACGTCTCAGTCAGTACAGGATGAACTAGGTGCTTCCAATGGCAGCATCCTATCATCTTGATTTCTCCACTTTGTAATGTCAAGTCTTAAAGCCGTGCACATTTTTCATATCTCCATATATTTTAAATGTCAGAAATCTCTTTTAGTGCACAATGTGATGGAAAAAGGTAGAATTTCTTTTGCTTTTGCCGATCTAGAGTTGATATTTGTAGTGTTTATCCCTTGTGACACATTGTGGTGGCAGTGAGTTTAGTGAATGCACTGTCAAACGACGGTTATTTAGCCATGCATGTATCACCTTCTTTTCAGCTGTGCCAAATAGTGCCACTCAGCTTTAATACTTTTTCTAAAATTAAACATTAGCTTCATATGTTTCTGCTGTTGTTTAGCGGGACCTGACGTAGGAGTGCAGACTACATGGGGTGTTTGGGAGGCTGCATATTTGTGAGGCTGCCATCCTTCTGGAGATTAATGGAGAAGTTGGTCCGCAGTACTAGTCCTCTCTGTGCTGCCTCACCTCTCACCATTTTTGATTTATGAACACCCTGCAGCATATGAGCTATTATTTGAAAGGGGTTTGTTTTTCCTCATGAAGATGGAATTTTAAATGTTGTGATGAATGAACCTTGGCCGTTTTTATTTATTACTCTGTCTAAATGTTGTCTGTGCACAAGTGTGTGTGTGTGCACGTGCAAACATGCTAGCGGCCACTGCCTTTATAATGCTGTTTGCATCCAAACATATAACTTTGTAAATATGCACCCACTGTTAAATATATACGTCCAGAAGGGCTGTCACCACCTTTTTCGGTTTGACATGAAAAATATATCACCCATAGTTTGCCACGTCTGTCGAAATCCAATACTGCATCTCACCTATTGGATGCCATTGTGAAAAATCAAACAATAAGTCATGCCCTCCCTTACCGTTCACCATTCTGTCCCTGCATATAGATTAACTTTATCATCCAGCCACCATGTTCGATGTTTCTATGATGGTCAGATATTGAACTACCCGTGGACACGTGATGCTCTTCAGTGAATTAAAGAGGCCAAAGTGAGAGCTTTGGGTTTTAAAGAGCAAAGTAAGCAATCAGATTTTGTTGGTGTGTGTGACACTTCAAATAAAGAGGTGTAAATGCTGCACTGCTTGGTCTGGCAGTACTTGAGAAACAACCAATAGAACACGATGAATCAAGCCCAGTTGTCATTTAGATTCAATGTTTTAGATTTTGTGATTTCAAACTACTCATTAAAAGGGGCAGATTAAGCCTTAATTCCTCATTTCAGATGTTGTGTATCTGGAATAGTATGCATGCTTCCTTTCTGTGCATACCGTATCCACCAGCATGCTCCATACTGATGAATGCTTTTATATCTGGCTGAGGAAATTGTTCTCAAAGAGGTGACTTGATTAATGTGAGAGTGCTTTTAAGTGTGTGCAAAAATCAAAGTGTGCCTGTACCCTTCCTTTCCTCTTACATCTTCATTACTTATTTGTTTTAGAAGACATGGCCAGAGATATTTGATAAAGAACTTTAAATGTGAAGTTGTCACTGCCATAAAACGTCTATATGAAGTTTATATGAATTGTGTTGCGCTTGCTTGCTGAACGGTGCTCACATGTTTCCTTTTTGTATAATTAATCACTCACAGTTTTTTTGTTTTTGTTTTTTACCAGGGCACATCCCCTGTGGTGTGGTCTGACATGTTCTGGACTTGACAGGCATGCTGGCAGTCTCATGGTTCTTTGAGAACTCTTAAATCCAAGTGCTTATTTCCAGACCTTTTTCATTAATGGGCAAATTACTCTAATTGACATTCAGGATAATAGAACTGTCAGTGATTGTAATTTTTACATTGTGCATTAAAGTTGTTTTTTATTTTGCAATTTCTGTTGCCAGGTTGGTGAAATGGCTAAATATATGTTATTTTTATAATGTTATTTTGTGAAGGATTACAGTTTTATATTGTAAAATGTACAGGTTGTTCCATTAATGTGTTGTTGTGCTGTATTTTTTACATTTTTATTCTGGCTACACAGCTGCAAATTGTTTTTCTGTACAAAACAGGTGTTTTTTTTTCTTATGGTGTTGGCCCTGTATTTGTTGTCCAAGTGTTCTCTTCCTGACATTCAGTCTTTGTCTTTTTTGCTTTCATTCAGGGAGGCCTCATTGCCCTCCTCCTCCTAATTCTGCTCTTCACGCTTGTCCTGTACACCCGTCACCGGTGGTGCAAACGTCGCCGGATCCCCCAAAAGAGCGCCAGTACTGAGGCCACCCATGAGATCCATTACATTCCGTCCGTTCTGCTCGGTCCACAGGGCCGTGACAGCTACCGGGGCTCCCGAGGAGCTCATCAACACGGCAGCTCTGTCATCGGAATGCCCATTCGAGAAACCCCGATTCTCGACGATTATGACTGCGATGAGGACGACGGGGGCGGGCACTCGCTCAACTCCACACCCAATCAGATCCACAACAAGCTCTGCGATGGGAAAGTCCTGGATGACTATGGAGTTGACGCTGGCATTGGAAGACATTCAGACATAATTCGCAAGGAAGATAATATGAAGCACAATTTTGAAAAACGAGGTAGGTTGTTTTTCTCTAAACATGTTTAGCCTGAATTTTTTCTTCACATAGAATTGTCTGTGCAACTGTGTTTCGCAAACTCTTGATAAGAAAAATGTTTAAGTGAAAAGGGTAAGATGCATTTGAAAATCTGTTGTCCTCAGTGGCTCTGTCCGTCTGTTTTTCTACATCCAGTCTCCCTGAGTGCCAAGGACTCGGATGGTCCAGCTTGGACAGTTCAATTTGGCACAGGCCTCTATGTCCTTGCTGGCACAGCATGTACTTCATATATTTAGTCCATAATACATGATTTTGCAACACGCCGATTATCGACTCACTTTGAAATAATGTGAATTTTGTATCTTATGAGTCATATTAAAACCTTAAAACCTGGAACATTGCCAAGGGAACATTGTAGTCAGACATTATCTCCTCTCAGTTGCCATAGCCACTGACTTTGCAAGTCACATCATTTAGTTTAATGCAGCACATCAAGGTCAAGTGACATGGATCGCCGGTGGATCGGGTTACTGTTTTTATTGAGGTGTATGCTCATGTGGGACATTCTATAATTGAATAAAAACTTTGATGAGGGCTCTCTACTTCAGGAAAAAGACAAACAAACAAGAATCTTGACAAGTACTAAATCTGGCCGTTCTTCAGAACATGGCAAAAGATTTACACAAAACTTATCCCACAATTAAAGTCTCATTTACACACATGAAATGACATCATATCCTGTTCGACCTGGGGTCCTCTTCTGTCAAGTTGAGCTTTAATAATTAAAATGTGCTGACTGAGCTAGAGGGTACCCTCGTTATTTACCCGTTACTGAATTATGCATAAAGCGGAAATGCCCCATGATCCCATACTATTTATGCATTTTTCACACCTGCATTTATGCAAGGATTTCAAGGCTGTCGGCTTAAAATGTGGTGTAAGTAGTAAAATTAAATTCAAATTTTTGCTGGAATTTCGCATATATTTTCAAAAAAAGAAGACAATAAAGAAAAAGAAAAAAATTACTCTGAAAAAAAGGTGATGAGAAATTCAATCCTCTTTTTTATGGAAAAAAGCAAAATAAGCCAAAAATTTGAAGAAGTTTATGATTTTACTGTCTATGCAAATGGGTGTTTTAAACTTGAGAAAGTGACGATGTATCTATATCGCAAGCCTGTTTTCATGCTTCGAAAAAAAACAAAAAACAAGAAACCCCCAAACAGCTAAAGAATTGTTACATTTTAACCTTTGATTATGGTCTACCTGTGCGACAGTGCATGTCATCTGCCGTCTGATCTTGAGCAATTCTGAATTCATAACTCCCCATTTAGAATGAATGATGAAGTAATGTGAAAAGCAGTTCTCTCAGTTAGTGATGTTCCCTTCAGTCCTGCTGCTGTATGATAGAAAACTCAAGAGGAACACACAAGAATGTAAGCAGCAAATAAAACGCCGGGGGGCCTCTAATTCTGCAGCAATCACAGCATCACGCTGTAGTCATTGTGTTTTTATTTTCAAATTAGTCATGCAGTCATTTGATTAAACAAAGTTTAAAGGAAGTAAAGTTTGCCATTCATATCAATCCATTTTAATGATACAATGACAATATCATTTGTTGCTACAACCACCAAAACGCACAATCTATTATTTCGCTTTCTTTTTAGCTTTTCCTTTCTAAATCCGATTCTTTGAAAAAATCTTATATCTTTGTTTTCTTCACCTTTTCATTTACTCTCCACAAAGAGAAAGCATTTAAAAACATGGCTGATAAACTTCCAGTCACTCTCTGTCTCTACTTTTCCATGCTGATACCACAAAAGTCTCAAAATGCAGGTCATCCTGTAATCTGTCTTTGCTGACAGGGACCCACATCCAGCTGAATTGTGTAGGAATTCTCCCGGGGATTAAGAGGCTATCACTGGCAGCCTTGTGCATCGCATTAGCTACTTTTACACAAAGATGTAACTTTCATTATTCAACATGTTTCCAACATCTCTGGACACTCAATGGGCGGCATGCACAGCCTGGACAGTGTCAATCGTTAAAGAGGAAACTTTGATTCGCAATGAGGGCTGATAGAAAGGTTATCTATCCAATCCGGCCTCACAACTACACCACTGACCTTCTCAGGATTTGGTACCCAGCAGGAGACCATATCAGAAAGGTTGAGGGTCAAATCATGCACACCTTTTGTTTAAAGTTATAATCTCTATTTTCTTTTTTTTAATTCACCCCAAGTGTTAAGAGTGGACCAGAATGACAGCTCTGTTCTATTCACAGTAATACTGCAGGGACAAGCGGTGAAAGGTGGTTCATTTCCATATTAGATTAATAGGATTAGCAAATTGGTGTTACGATGGCAGTAGCAGACACCACTGTTCTCAGTAGTGTCGGGGACTGCAGGTAATGGCAGACGGCTAATGCTGCTAATGCAGAAACCTCCTCGCTCATGATGAAACAGGCCCAGGCTGCTGACTCCAGCGGACAACAGACAACGCCATTGTACTGTGGCTCATTAGTGTCAACTATAGTAAAACACGTACCATGAACTTCTCAGCTTTTTTTTTCTCCCCCCTGGCCGAATCATGTCTGTACTTTATCCATCATGATATTTTCAGTGCTTTTTCATAGCAAGTGCAGTTTTTTTTTCTTGCATTTCAGGGAACATCAGTTTTCTTATGACTGAACATGAAACAATAGAGATGGAAGGAGAAGAAGATCAAAAGTGAAAAGAAGATTAGAAAACAAACCAAAAAAAAAAATCATCATGAATTGAATCATGCATTCACTGAAGATGGATCGTATCTTAAAGTTTGACCCAGCTGTAAGGACCTCAACTCTTTATTTTAAACCTGCATTACATGCAGAACTGTCTCTCCTTTATAACATTCTGAATTTGGTTAATAATTCATTTATACATTCATTAAGTGCCAAATATATCAGACAAAGTTTTAAAAAAGGAAAGAGGAAAAAAAATCTGTTAGAATGTTCCCAGCCGCATTAGATTATTATTGTTCTCCATTAATCTTCTCTCTTCTTTCTGTTTTTTCTGTTGCAATGGGACCACAAATCCCTCCATAATCTGGCAAATATTTTTCCTCTTTCCTGCTTGGTTGTATCAAAACTGCTTTAGGGCTGAAAATAACCGACTCCTGTGATCTCACCATATGTCATTTTTCCTTAAAACCATCCCTTTAGTAATGTAAGCGAAAGAACATCATCCTTTTTTAGATCCAGAATAAATGACGACATTGTAGTTGAGTCATCTGAATACTTAACAAGTATGCTTCCTCT